>APFE030673271.1:12275-133665 GCA_000404065.3 Pinus taeda | reverse complement strand
CCCTATAATACTAGTGATTACCCCATTACTATTGTAGTTATACCCCTTATTAATATTGTTGTGCCCCTATTGTCCCCATTTTGTTATTATTGTGCCCCTTATAATCCCTCTATTGTTATTCTTGTCGCTTTATATTATTATTGTTAGGTCGGCTGGGTTATATTGTGACTCCTTAGACTCCTATACATAGAAAGGAGGTTTTGTCATTTGAATCATCCAAGAATTTTTCATTTATGTAATGTAAAGGAGGTTTCACCCTCGAAGAGGTTGAATTCTAAGGCGTTGATCTATATTTTCTATCTTTTTCTTGAGCTGGTTACATAACACATAGTGGACCCACAGAACACCAACATTTTCACTTAAGCTTGGAAAGATGCCCAGCAGCTTGATATACCCCCTCAATGGCAGTATGAATGGCAAGAATGCATTAATGCATTAAGTGAATCACATATCAGGATTAAAGAAGGACCTAATGAACTCATCTGGTGTCTAGATGAAAATGGCATATATACTCCAAAGACCGGATACCTCAACCTAATCTCTCACAAACAACCGGTGCAGACTCTATTTTGGTGGAAGAGTATCTGGAAATTAATATTGCCACCAAAAACCAGACTATTCTTTTGGTGTATTCTCGGAGATAAAGTTCCCACGGGAGAGTCTCTCACTCATCAATCTTTCCATGGCCCACACTAGTGTGTCTTATGCAAGAATTCTTCTGAATTGACTCTGCATTTATTCCTTAAATGCACTTCCCTGATCAATCTATGGCAAAATAGATCCACATCCATTCATTTTTCCGGGCATTGGGAGGGTGAAAACATTGGTCGAGAATGGGAAAATTGGTGCAATCATCATCATGGTACAAAATTACAATGTCTCCCCTTAATCATCAGCTGGCATATATGGCTGGCTCGGAACCGAGTTATATTTGATAATAGACATTGCTGGCCACACATCATAGCCCATATTATATCTGCTTATAACGAGTTGCTTGAGCCTTGTCATCCTCGGCCCCGGAGGCCACATGATCCTGCACCTATAGAAAAAAATTCTCCTTAGGCATTCTTTGATGGTGCTGCACAACACCATGGATGTGGCGATAGCTTCATTCTATACATAAATGATCAGCATTACTACAAAGTAAAGATGGGACTGGGCGAAGGAACAAACAATTTTGCAAAGCTCATTACTCTCTGACATCTTCTGCATTTTTCATTGGGTCATAATTGCATGAATCGAAACATATATGGTGACTCAAAGATCATAGTAAATTGGTTCAATAATATTATTGTTTGTCACTCTCACACACTTGGTAATATTTTGGAAGAAGTGATTTTGTTCAAGGCACAATTTAACACTATCTCATGCAATCACATTTATAGGGAACATAACAGTTGTGCTGACGGACTTTCCAAGGAGGCCACGACACTTCCCTGAGGAGAGTGGATGATACAGGAACAACGAGGTCCAAATGAATATCGTTACTATCACCAACCTTATATTGATCAAATCTACCATGGGGCAGAGAGCCCTTAGATTTTAGTCCTTTTTGTAAATTTTTGATGTACATGCTTGGCTCAAACTCTGTATATATTTTTTATAGGCTATATATTTAGTGTATTTAAGTAGATACTCTCAGCAAAGACATATCCCTACGTGGCATATGTGGAACTACCATAGATGAAAACCATATAAATAGACTCTTTTTTATAATTTCTCTATAGCTGAAAATCACTGAACACCCTTCGTGGTGATGAAAGCTCAAGAAGCACAAAGTTTTCGACAAACTGAAAATTTTTACAATGCCCTTAGTGGAAATAATGATACAGCATATGCTAAAATCATCTACAACATGTAATTTTTCAAATTAATGAAAGATTATGATTTTTCCAGTGGGAAAAAAATACAAAGGATTCCCACTAGCATCAAATGTCATTTTTGAAGAACAACTTGAACATTTGGCCATTTGTAGGTAATTCAAGTAGTTCACCATCCAATGTGCTCAAGTGGAATTAATTTGGTCTAGCGATGCCTCTAATAATGTAAGGACCCAACCACAAATTGTTAAACTTATTGAGATTTCCTAGTTTCTCATTTCTGCAGTCCAAAAGTAGTACCATATCTCCAACATGCAAAGATCTAGCTTGAGAATATTTATCAAAACTTTTCTTAACATTAGATTGATTTTTGCACATATTATCAAAAGCCTTTCTTCGAGTTTCATCTAACTCCACAATTTGATCAATTCTATTTTGGTCAACACCTTTATTAGGAGTTGATAAGATGCCAAATTAAGGTGCATAGATATAGTTACATTCAAACCATAAGAGAATTCAAAGGGAATTTTACTAGTATATTTTTTCTTTGTAATCCTATCTGGCCATAATGCATACTTGATTTTTCGATCCCATGACTGTTTATTATCTCCTTATACAATCTTCTTGATAATGGTTGTAATATTTTTTATTACTTGATTCAGCAAGGTCATTACCTTGAGGATAGTAATTAGATGAATGAGATAATACAATGTCATACTTTAAAAAAAAAGGATGAAAACTCTGCAAAACTAAAATCATTGGCATTATTAGTGGTGATTTTAGCTTGGATACCAAATCTAGTAATAATGTGATTTTCAATGAAATCCATAATAACATTTTCAGTGGCATTATTAGCAAGAATGGCTTCAACCCATTTAGTGAAATAATCAATAGTAGTTAAAATCCATGAGTAGCCATTGCTAGAATTTTCATAAAATTTCCCAATGAAATCCAAACCCTAATGTTGAAAAGGTACCTCAACAACCATAGGTTGTAAGGGCAAGACAACTAGCTTTTGTCTCCCAATGAATAGTTGATAGACTTGGTAATTTCTAACAAACTTATGCACATTAGAAAATACTAAAGACCAATAATAACCAGCTCTAATAATTTTGTGGGCGGTAGTTCTTGCATCATAATGGCCACCACAAAATCCTGAATGAAACTCAAAAATTAACTTCTTGGGCTCTACTTCATCAACACGCCTAAGTATAACACCCTCAAGATTTCTCCATCTGAGGCCATCCTTCATAAGGAAATACTTAGTTGCTTTCAATCTAAGAGCGCTTATTTTATGAGCAACTAAATGGTGAGGACATGTAAGATTTAGCAAATAATAAATGATATCATTTTACCAATAATGCTCTCCTAATCTTTGCAGCTTGGGTGAAGATAAATCATTCAGAAAAATCAAACCAAGATCTTTTTCATTACCTTTAGTCAACATTTGAGCTAATCCTTGACCCTTTACCGACTTAGTGGGTCTAATTTCCAAGTCATACTCTTGGATTTAGTCACCCACCTAGCACGAGTCCCTAAGCAATCAATCTAAGTTAATATATCTTTAATAGTAGAATGTGGGACAAAAGCAATGATCTTAGGATAACCCAAATAAGTCCTAAAATGCTTAAGAGACTTGACCAAGGCTTTTTTTTTTTGCACAGGAGTATAATTTAATTCAAAATTTTGAAGCGCTCTACTCATGAAAGAAATAGGTTTCTCGTGACCTTCCTTATTCTTTTGTAACAAGACATCATCGATCATATCCTTTGAGGCAAAAGAAAAAACCATGAAATCTTTAGAATAATAAGGGCTAGCCATAACAGGAGCTTTAGCAATAGCACCTTTTATTTCCTAAAATCCATTTTTACTGTCCTATTTCCACAAAAATTTAGCATCTTTCTTAAGAAGAATTTGAATAAGTGTGGCTATCTCCACATAATTTGGAATATATCTCTTAAGAAAGTTGGTATTTGTAAGGAAAGACTGAAGGGATTTGAGATTATGAGGAAGAGATATCTTTTGGACTGCCTCAACCCTTTCAAGGTCTATCTTGATCCCATATTTCGAAATGATGTGACCAAGTAACTTCCCTATAGTTACTCCAAATACAGATTTAACAGGATTCAAGGAGATTCCAAACTCTCTACCTTAGTCAAAAACTTGCTTGAGATGACCTATATGACTGATACCATCCTTAGAAAAAATAATATGATCATCTTGATAAATTCCAATGATTTTACCAATTAAACCCTTAAGAGCGGCCCTTTGAAAGGTAGCTCTAGCGTTAGTTAATCCAAAAGGAATTCTAATGTATTCAAATGTACCCAATGGTGTGGTGAAAGTCGTCTTGTGTCGGTCTTCCTTCTTAACTGATATTTGATTATATCCAGAAAAACCATCTAGTGATGACATCAGTCCTAAACCCATTACTCTTTGCAACATAGTCTCCATGTTTGGCAAAGGGTAATTATCCTTTTTACATGCTATATTAAGGTTTTTAAAATCAACACAAAGACTGATTGTCCCATTATTTTTGCTCACAATCACCAAGTTAGAACACCATGCCGAATGCCTAGTTTGAGCAATAATACCCGCTGCAAACATCTTTGAAAGCTCCTTTTGAACTAAATGGGCCAACTTAGGATTTATCTTCCTAAGCTTTTGATAGAAGGGTTTAACATTTTTATCTTTTAAAGGGATAGTACTTTCCATGACATCTTCCCTACAACCTTTGAACTCATCATAAGAAAATGATAAAACATATCTATATTCATGAAGTAAATTAATCAATTTGTTTCTCTCTTCATCACTAGTACCTTTAACAATTTTCACCATTTTAGGGTCACTATAGGTACCAATGTTTACTTCAATGAACTCCCCTAGATCCATTTTAATTTCATCCTTTTTCTTTGTAGCATCATGACGATCAAAATGTTGTTCCAAAGCTACAATGTTCCTCGGAGTAGGAATAGTTATATCTTCATGATTATCAGATCCATCCTATTATAACTAAACTCAAAATTTCCAAATTCATCCTACTTACTAAGAAATTCAATCACTTGTCTCTCATCATTAAAAACCTGGAAATGCTCCATATTGTCAAGTACAGAATGTCTAAAAATAATTTCCATTTTAACCTTATCCTTCAACAATTCATCAAATAACTGCAATGTAGATGTGGCTATGGCAAGTTCATCTACCAAGTTATTTTTTTTTCCTAGGGATAGCTTCTAAATCAATAGCATAAAAACATTCAATAGTATCCCATACAACATTTTGATAGTTCATTAATCTTTGACTTTTACAAGTAAATTTGTTCTTAATCTGCATGATAATCAAATCAAAATCTCCCTTGATACTAAGAAACTAACCCTCAAACATTTTTCCAATTCAAGACCCAACAATAAAGCTTCATACTTAGCAACATTGTTGGTCACTTCAAATTCCAATCTATAGGAAAATTTGAAAATATGACCAAGGGGAAACTTTAATTCAATTCCAACACCTTTACCATGCCTAGAAGATGCACCATAAAATTACATATACCATACCTTATTTTTTAAATCTCCCACCTTCTCATCAACCTTGACCTCTAGGGGAATTATAAAGTTAGAAAGAATGGCATAATTCCCAAGGCTAGGTTGTTCCTTTATTATTTCATTGTGGGGACTCTTAGGATCTTCAACATGGAATCTTCTTTCAAGGTCTCTGTTAAGTCTGACAAATCCATCCCCTTTAGGAGAAGGAATTGTAGCATATGACCAATTCATATAAATACTTCCTCCTAGATCCTACACCCATTTCCTAGACAATAACATTCCCCATGCATCTGGAAAATCAACTACAACTATGTCCATTACAATCATTATGTCAGGGTAAACTGGTAAATGAACGTGTAAATCCTTAATCAACCCATGAACTTCAATAATCTTACGATCCATGGCACATATGTTGTATTATGGCCTAGAATGTCTCAAATTGAGCTGCTCCATACCCTCTTGGTCATAACACAAGTCGATGCACCAAAATCCAACATGCATTTATACAATCTATAACCATTAACCAGAAAAGTACTAAAAAATGGTTGATGATCTTTGCTATCTAAATCCATGCTTTGAAAATATATGGGGGCATCCTAATAAATAGTCTTAGGAGCCTTCTCTTGAGAAAACTTGACATGGGGAGCTTCAATGGCATTTAATAACTTGGTCTTTTGGGAAGGAATATTCAATATCTCGGTGACAAGAACCCATATTTTTTCATTATTAAACCAACTTCCCAAATCAACATCCAATTTAGAGCTTGAACCAGTGTTAAAAATTCGTGAGGTAATTTGATTATCACTTTGATTCTTATTCCTTCTTTGATAAGTTAACCCTTTATATTTTGCAATCTCCAATACTTGCTCTGGAGAAGGCTTTTCACCTAATAATTCAACCATCAAATCCTTTTCGTGATCAAAGTTATTTATACTAAAAGAAGATGTTGAAGGTCTAACCTCATGACTATTTTCCTCAACTTCCATCCAATCTTCCATAGATAATGTATATTCCTTTCCAACCACATTTATTTGATTACATGTCCCAAACATCCCACTATCCATGATTCTTTTAAAAGTGGGGCAAGTAGCCTCTTCATGAAGAGCATCATAGGCCCTACAATAAGGAAGAGTTTCATCCACAAGATTGGCATATTCAAGAGGATTTGGCGATCTATGCCCATTAGATGGGCCTTTATTTTCCAAGAATTAGTATTCTGATTATTATTATTATTTCTAGGTTGGAAGTTATGTGCTTGAAATATTTCCATTTGCACAGACCTAGACTACAAGGCACTTATTTCCTTAGCATGATTACATATTAACTTTGCCTAATTTAGCTCGCTAATTTCAAGTTTCTGCATCAACTTTTGCATAGGATAATCGTTAGATTCTTTTGTTTCTTTTCCTTTAGGCTCCTTCAATTTGGTTGAAGCTGTATCAAAACCTAAGATTTAATATTTCCGATATGCTTTGTTATCCTTTTCAAGCTCTTCAGCTAAAGTTTGAGCAAATTTACAGTCACGATTTTTAGCACATCTAAATTCATAAGAAGTATCAACATTAAAAGCATCAATGTAAAAATACAAAAGATATTTATCAGGAGGCTTGTAACCTTGAGGTAATTCTTTAATAATACAATTAAATCTCCTATTAAACTCTTCTACCGTTTCATTTTACTTATTCTTAATGACACTGATAGCCTTAATTAGATGCATTTCTTCTCTATTATATCCATACTTGTCCTTAAAGGCATTAATAATCAATTCCAATGAGTCAAATGAATTATCAAGCTTTTCCATAAACCAATCCAAAGCATCTTCTACCGAGGTAAGAACAAAGAGGCTCATCTTTACATCTTCGTGATTATAATCAATAACTCTCACATACTTACCTAACAAAGAACCAAAAGCTTTTAGAAGAGCATGCAACACTAATTACATTATTTCCCTAAAAAGAGGGGAATTTTCTAATCCCATTCTTCGAAAGATCATTGGGATAACCTTGAACGTTAGCAAATTTATAAGGAGTGAACATCAGAGAGAGATTCTTGTCCGAGATTGATAATAAGTGTATGGGAAGAGAGCTTTGGTAATTGTACTTTGAGAGCCTTTTTAGGATCAGAATCAGGATCAACCAAACTACTTAGGTGTCTTCTAGTAAACACTCTTGTAGAAGATAAAAGAAATGGAGTCACCACCCAAACATAAATCTAAATTTGATAAACCCAAGTTGTTAGGAATGAAATTAGTAAAAGAAACCAAGGACAAGAAACTTATCAAACTTATCTCTGTGAGAAATGAGGAGATGAAAATGATTAAGACGAATGTCGCAAAGCCAAGGTCCAAAAATTCAATCTTCGACAACAGCACCAAAAAATTTAGTCGCTTAAAATGTATAGGCACCGCAACAATGACTTAAGTAAGGGGATGTCACCTAATCCCCAACCTCTTTATTTAATTTTTCTCCCAACGGTAGACTATGGGGGGTAGACCTATGGAAATGAAATGAAGGAGGACTAGTTGGGAACTAACTAATCCAAGAGACATAGTTGAGTGTCCAAGTACATGTTTAGATCTAGCAAGATTTTAAGGATTCGATTCGATTTATAATTTTTGAATCCATTTCCTTATCGATTCAATATTATTACTTTTGAAATTTTAATACCAAGTACCGGATGGAAAATTGATGCTTTGATGAATAATATCTTATATGAAATGAAGTTCCTAGGACTTATGTGAAATGAAAGAATCTTTGTTGATTTTACTTAAATGCCTAGTTTAAGTATGATCCTTTAATATTTATCTATATTGAGCCTAAAATTTATAGTAAATGGTGGAGATAAGTCAAGGTGAAGCACACGAGGGTGTGATTAACGATGCCTCTCCATGAAATCTAACTTACCCGGTGCCTCCGACTGTAACACCCTCCTCTCACATCTACCCAAGTAACCATCCAACTGGGGTAAACATATGACGAGAGGCTACTATGATGGGATTCAACCTCCTAAGTGACCTTAAGGAAGTGGAATCAATGGAAACACACCATACAAACCTTCCACATCCACAACAAGACTCTTAGGAACCATCCCAACCTCTCAGGTAACCATCCCCTAGGTCCCACTGATTTTTTTGACCAACTAACCCCCGGACACTCCCATGATATGGGAATGCATGCATCCAAAGGGCTCTGGACGCTCTCGTGGCATGGTATGCCAGCGTCTATGGAATTTTATGCTCAGTGTTGCGTGTGTGTCCCCAGGATTTGAGCCACTTTTTCAGGCCCAGAGCCCAGGTCACTACCCAAAATTAAATGACACCTTCAGAACAGAAAGATAACAATGGAATGATTATACAAATGCAATTACTTGAACAAGGGATTGATTGTACCCCTACTATCCATGACAGAAATTTCGTCAAACTTATCACAAATATGTAATCTACAAGAGTAAACAACATATATGAGCATAGGGGTCTCATACTTATCTGAGAATTGCTAAGAAGCATTGTTCCCTGATATCATTAGCTAGATTATCATCTATTAGGTCATGGATAAATTTTTCATCAATTTACAAATAAAAACATGAGGAGAGCCATACATCATCATTGCCATAAGCATGCTTATAACCAACATAATAATAATAGAAATATCAAAGATAAATTATCAATAGAATCCACATAAAGGCTAATACATTTACACATAAGATATCAACGAAATAACCTATTATTACTTATTGTAAAATACAACCCAGGATGGGACTATCATGTTTCACCCGACCATAGAGTGGTTGAGCCAACTTCCTCTTCATAAATTCACCCTTGTGCCATATTACAAGCATGAATGTGGGACTCAAACCAAAAGAAACAATCAGGGCATCTCAAGGGTAAGCCATCTCACCCTCATCAATAGAAAATAGGCTTTGCCGTAATCCACATCGGATCACTAGGCCAAAACAACAAACATGTAATAATAGGCTTTACCATGATATCCACTAGATCACTAGGTCAAAACAAGCATGGATGCCACCGGATTTCTCTACCTACACTGTGAGGAATTTGTATGTCTCCTAGTCTCTTAGGCTTTACCGCAATCCACAGTTTGATCCAGGGATCACTAGGCCCTAAATGGAGACACCACCCTCTAGGTTTTCTCATATATCCCATCATTCACCACCAAGGATTCCTAGGCCTAATCAAGTGCAACCACCTCTAGGTTTTACCGTATATCTCGTCATTCACTGGTCGAGGATTCTTAGGCCCACCGAAGCAACAAAAAAATCTGGATTTACTACAACCCACATTCCAGCTCAAGGGTTACTAGGCCATGTTTTCTATCATTCGGAGATCCACATCACTCGACTTCAAATCCATCTGACAATCAAACTCAACCAGACATGAGAACCTCGTCACACCATGGCTATCCAAAAATGGCATGGCTAGGTTGAAAACAATATCACACCTAGAAAAACCCATGCCATGATAGCAAAGAACCACATGGAATACCATGCATGCCAAATATAGCAAGGAAAACATACATGCAAATCGATACCTGAAAAGAATATTGTTTTAGATGCTTGATCCTACTGTTCCTTTCTTTCTCCTTCCTTCCTCTTGCCTTTGCATTTCTTGATCCAATGCCCAAGTGCTCCAAGAAAAGTGTCCAAGAGTGAGAGAGAGAGAGAAAGAGAGTGAGAGAGATCGAAACCTGAACTAACAAAAGGTTGCAAACTGATCCTCAGAAGACTTTTTATCAGTTAGGCCTCTATTTTATTCATTTTCCATTACTTTCCTTCACTTTCCTCCTCACATGAAACATGTTACCTTTCACCTTAATTTTCTCCTAATTTCCATTATTTTCATAAATAAATGTGCCAAAAATGTCATTTTTCCTTTTCAAAGCCTTAGCCATTTCCTTTGCCAATTTCCTTAGCCATAATAAACCAAATTAACACCCACACTAAGATGTTTTTCCCAACATTCATCTTGGAATAAGTGTCCCATCAACCGTGGTTATTATTTTTCCTTTAATAACTTTTATTACATGGAATTTTCACCAGGGATATTACAATAGCCTCCCCTTGGGGGACACTTTCCTCGGTGTTCAACCACACCTACACCTTAGCAAAATTGTTGAAAATAAATATATTGTCCATGGGCCTTTATAACATAGCTCGATGTAGTATTTAAAATAATCACTATGCTAAAAAGCAAACCAACATGACAATATAACAAGCATAACATCATAATGACATGACACCCAAACCAATTATTGAAGCTTTATAACATATCTCATGGTAGTATTTACATCCATATACATGTGTACATATATCAAAACATCACCGAAACATAAGCCAAAACATATACCAAACATCATACCAAAAATTCTTTGCCTCAATCGGCAAACAATGGAGGATACATAGCTCGCATCGGATCTGCCATCACCCATGTAGCTTCATCGAGCCCAAAGTGATTCCACTCCACTTTAACATGCTCGATTTCTCGGTTTCGGAGCATGAGTACCTTTCTCTGCAATATGCACTGAGGTTTCAGTTGGAATTCTCCATCAGGCTCCACTTAGAATACAAACCATTCAATCACATGATCAACATCTTTAACATATTTCTTAAGAAATGACACATGGAAAACATCATGGAATTTTATTGTTGGAGGTAGTGCAAGTTGATATTCTACTAGTCCAATCATCTCAACAATCCTGAAAGGTCCACAAAACTAGGGTGCTAGCTTGGCATATGATCCAATCCACAAGGAGCTATTCTTTGGTTTGATGTGCAAGTACACGTTCTCCAACTTGGAACTCCTTGAACAACCTATTATGATTTCCATAGCTCTTTTGTCTGCATTCCTTGTTCCATTTCCACCAACATGTCTAGTCCAATCAACACCCTATTAACCGGATCACTCTAATTGATGGAATTATTGCAACTTCACCCATACAATGCCTCAAACTGACTCATCTTCCAATATTCCTGATACCCATTGTTGTAAGTGAACTCTACAAGTGGAAGGTATTCTTCCCATTTCCGTTGTGGATACATCACATACATACTCAATGTGTCCTCCAATATCATGTTGACCCTCTCAGCCTATCCATATGTCTACATATGATAAGTTGTACTAAAAGCCAACTTTGTGCCAAAACCTGCAAATAACTCCTTCCAAAACTTGGAAGTGAAATTTTCATCCCTATATAACACAATCTTCTTTGGAACTCTATGCAACTTGGCCACATCTCTAATGAATACATGTGCTACATCACTAGTTGAGAATGTAGACTTCACTGGGATGAAGTGTGATATCTTTGTCAACCTATCCACAAAAACCATGATGGAATTTGTTATTTCATTGTCTTTAGCAATCTTGTGACAAAGTCCGTGGAAATTACCTCCAATTTCCATTCAAGAATTACAATCGTTTGTAGCAGTCCAAGTAGATGCTTATATTTTATCTTCACCCACTGAAAATCCAAACATCTATTCATAAACTATGTTACATCCTTCTTCAAATTAAGCCAATAATAGAATTTCTTCACTACTGTCAAAATCTTCTAAATGCTTGGATGACCTGTATATGGTTTCGCATGAAATTACCTCAATATTACCTTCTTGAGCTCATTGTTGTCTGGCACATATATCATATTCATAAATATAACCAATCCATTTGCTATAAGGAAATAGTCCACAACATGTGCACCTGTACTACTACTTGTACTTGTACCTACACATGTACCTATACCTTTACCACTACATGTACATGTACTTGTACCCTATTGCAACCTGTGCACAATCTCCATATACCTGACATGCTGCTGACTTTCCTGCAAGATCCTATCTTGTATATCTGTCCCATAGGAACTCATATTTACGATATGATTTACCTATATCTACCTGCTAAGTGAATCCAAGACCATGTTCTCCTTTTCTTTGATGTATCTGATCTCAAAATCAAACTCATTGATCGTGGCTAGCCATCGAGATTGTCTGGCATTCAGATTAGGCTAATCATAAAGATTGATCAACCCACAGTGATCACTCATCATTACAAACCTCCTGCCAAGAAGATAGTGCCTCCACATCTTTAATGCAGGTATGATCAGTGACACCTCAAAATAATGCGTCAGATAGTTCTTCTTGTGCTCATTCAGTTTCTGTGACTCATTGCACACTACATGTCCTTCTTGCATAAGGATTCCACCAAAGTCCTCTCTTACAAGCATCTGTACATACTACAAATTCTTTGTCTAGATCTTCAATCTTTAACACTAGAGCATGTGTCAACAACTGCTTAAGGTGCTCAAAACTAGCCTCACACTCCTCTATCCATTCAAAATTCTTACCTTTCCTCTGCAATGATGTAATAGAATAAAAAATTTGTGAGAAGTTCCTGATGAACCTCCTATAGTAACTTGCCAATCCCATGAAAGTTATCACCTCATACACATTCTTAGGAGTTTCCCACTCCATGATGGTGCTTATCTTTTCTAGATCCACTATTATTCTGTCCTTGGAGACAACATGCCCCAAGTAATGTACCTCAGTCTGAAAGAAATTACACCTGTTGAGCTTAGCATAAAACTAATGCTCTCTCAACAATCTCAACACTGTTGTTAAATGCTTGGCATCCTCTTCTTCATTTTTATAATATACCAATATGTCATCAATGAACACAATAAAAAACTTGTCCAAATAGAGACACAACACATTATTCATAAAACACATAAAGGTAGCTTGAGCATTAATCAAACATAATGGAACTACAACAAAATCATAATGCCCATACCTAGTCCAGAAATATGTCTTGTAAATGTCCTCCTCTTTAATACATACCTTATGATATCTAGATTTCAGATCAATCTTCAAAAACACTGCCGCTCCTTTCAGTTGATCAAACAAGTCATCAATCCTCGACAACAGATACATGTTCTTAATGGTCACTTTGTTCAACTACATTTAGTTAATGCATAATGTGAGATTACCATCCTTCTTCTTCATAAAAAATACCAGTGTACCCCAAGGTGATACACTAGCCTATTGTATCACTTATCCAACATTTCCTTCAATTGCAACTTCAACTCTACCAACTCATATGTGCTTATCCCATAAGATGCTTTTGATGTTAGAGGTGCCCCTGGCACTAACTCAATAGAAAAGTCTACTTCCCTGTGAGGTGGAAACTTTGAAATATCTACTGGAAACACATCTTGAAACTGCTGTAGAACCGGGTATGTGCTCAAAACATATGCCTCCTCAACTTCCTTACCTTTGTTGCTAGAAATATGCACTACAAATAACACACACTTTCCTATGACTATGTTTGGCTTGCATATTTGTCACCATCCTAACTGATGTGGCTTTCTTCTTCCCCTGTAAGACTCTTGGTTCCCCATTGTCATCCAAGCACTCAATGGCTTTTCATAACAATCCACCTTGGTCATGTGAAGGTATATCCAATCCATGCCCGAAATCATTCTATATGATCCCAATGGTAATACATTCAAATGTGGTGTGGTAGGCATACCATTCAAATCAAATGCACAAGCTCTTTCCCAATGATGAACTTCTTTGTACCTGTAGCCAACTGCACTAACCAAGATTCTGCATGCACTTCTTTGTTCAAACCACACTTATCCACCAATTCAAGACTAACATAACTATAATTAGATCCAAGGTCAATCAAAATAGAAACAACTTGATCACAAAGATTACCATTCATATCAATGATAGATGCCTGATGGTTTGCCTGTTTGTTATACATTGTTGCACAGATACAAGGAACGCTCTGGCCATCATCCCCGATAGTCTATGCCTCCTATGCAGTATATATGTAAGGCCTACCACCCTAATTCTATAGACAATCTCTCCTAAGGTGTTCCTTACTGCATGTGCAACACTCCAAGCGTCTAGTACCATCACCTATATTTGTTGTTGTGATCCATGTCCCTGTCGAGCTGCATTGAACTTCTTTTATGGTGTTATATTTTCTTTCTCTTCTGCATTCTGAGGTCTTATTCCTTTTTGTTTCCATTCTCCCTTACCTTTATCCTTATCCTTCCCTTGCCATCCTTATTGAGCTTTATTCTTACACTTCGACTGCTCATAGCAATGCTTCAATTTCCTAGTAACTTCCTCAAGTGACCGAAGTTCATCATACTCAATCTGATCTCTAAATTCTATGAAAAACCACTGACAAATCGTTGAACTTTAGCCTTCTCATCTTTAAAATATGGTACATACCTCAATAGCTCCAGGTTCTTATTTGTGTACTCTTCATCTGTCATTGATCCCATCTTTATCTCATAAAATTATTCTTATTGTCGTAGTACCTCTCTGACAAGTACTTCTTTCTAAACATCCACTTGAACTCATGCCAACTCAAGTCCTTCATCATGATGTCTCTGACATACTTCAAATCTTCCCACGAGATATGTGTTTTACCTATCAGGCCAAAGATAGCAATTTTGGACTTCATGTTTTCTGTGTACTCATGCAACTCAAAGAAATTGTTCATCCCAAGTATCCAAGCCTCTGCATCTTCTAGTTTCTTCAAGTCTCCATCAAAAGTAAGTGGCTTTTCTTTCTTAGACTCATCTGGAAAATATCCCCTATCACTCCTCCTGTAATTATGATAACGATGACAATCACGATGCCTATTTAAACCAGAACTAGAATAATATGTGTATCCATCACCTCTCTTATCTCGAGTATCCAAGAACCTACCATCTCACACTGTGTCATCTGTATCCAACCTGTGACCACCATGATACCTACTTCCATATGCTCCATTAGTTTTTTCATCTGATTCATAGGGAGAGTCTTTGTATTCTACCATTTTTCTAGCTATCTTGATATCTTTCTTGCAAGGCATTCTATGTCAGCTAAACCAAATCACAATAAACCATCGTACCTTAGAAAAATTTAGGGAGGATATCTCATCTGCAAGATCAACCAATTAATGTAATACATGTATAACATGATCATAACATCATATAGCCATATAAAATTTAAGTGTATCAACACATAAGCATCATTCAACATAGAGTTCGGTCATCAATGCATGATCATATCAACTACACATATCATGACCTCGTGCATGAAAACAACAACCATACAAATGCACATTGATGATACACAAGCATAAACAACATGTAACCAATCATACACTCATCCTTCACAACAACAAGATCCTCCTTCACATGGTGACATCACTACAACCATGAATGATGCCATGCACATGCAACAAGCACATAGACCACAAGGATGATTAACACACGTGAAATCAAGATGAACGCATATCTGACACACATCACCCATCCAGTCCAAGGGGTGAACCATGCTCTAATACCACTCTATAACACCCTCCTCCCAGATCTACCCAAGTAACCGGCCAACCAAGGTAAACATGTGATGAGAGGCTACTACGATGGGATTCAACCTCCTAGGTGACCTTAAGGAAGTGGAATCAATGGAAACACACCATACAGACCTTCCACATCAGCAACAAGACTCCCAGGAACCATCCCTAGGTAACCATCCCCTAGTCCCACTAAGTTTTTTAGGTTAATTAACCCTCGGATGATTCCATGATATGGGTATGCATGCATCTAGAGGGATCTGGACGCTCCCATAGCATGGTATGCCAACATCCAGAGAATTTTTTTCTCAGTGTTGCGCCAACATCCCTAGAATTTGAGCCACTCTTTCAGGCCCAGAGCCTAAGCCACTACCTAGAATTAAATGACACCTTCATAACAAAAAGATAACAATGGAATGATGACACAAATGCAATTACTTGAAAAAGGGCTTCACTGGACCCCTATTAGCCATGAAAGGAATTTCACCAAACATATCACAAATATGTAATCCATAGGAGTAAACAACATATATGAGCATATGGGTCTCATACTTATCGAAGATTTGCTAAGAAGCATTGTTCCCTTATAACATTAGTTGCATTACAAACTATTAGGTCATAGATACATTGTTCATCAATTTACAAATAAAAACATGAAGAGAGACATACATCATCATTGTCATGAAACATGTTTATAGCCGGCATAATAACAACAGAAATATCAATGATACATTAGCCATAGAATCCACATATAAACCAGTACATTTACACATAAAATATTAAAGAAAGAACCTCTTAAAATTGAATGCATAATCCAACCCAAAATGGGACTACCATCTTCCACTCGACCATATAATGGTTGAGCCAATTCCCTGTGCCATATTCTAAGCATGAATGTGGGATTCAAACCAAAAGAACAAACTAAGGCATCCCGAGGCTAAACCAACTCACCTTCATCAATAGAAACCAAGCTTTTCCGCAATCCACACCAGATCACTAGGCCAAAACAATAAACATGTAATAATAGGCTTTACCATGATCTCCAGCATATCACTAGGCAAAAACAAGAAGGGGTGCCACCGATTTCTCCACCTACACCGTGAGGAATTTTCATGTCTCCTAGTCTCTCAGGATTTACCGCAATCCACAATTTGATCCAGGGATCACTAGGCCCTAAACTAAGACACTACCCTCTAGGATTTATCGCATATCTCTCCATTCAATGGAAATGATTCCTAGGCCTAATCAAGGGAATTCACCTCTAGAATTTATTGTATATCCTGCCATTCGTTGTTTGAGGATTCCTAGATCCACCGAGGCAACACAAAATTTAAATTTATTACATCCCGCAGTCCAATTCAGGGATTACTAGGCCATGTGTTCTATCATTCGAAGATCCACCTCACTCGGCTTTGAATCTGTCTGAAAATATAGCTCAACCAAACATGAGAATCCCATCACACCATGCCTATCTTGAAATGGAAAGACTAGGCTGAAAACACTATCACACTTGGAAAAATCCATTCCACGACAACCAATAACCACATGCAATACCATGCATGCCAAATCTAGCAAGGAAAACACACATGTAACTCGATACCTGCAAAGAATACTATTGTAGCTTCTTGATATTTGTCTTCCTCGCTTGGTTCTTCCTTCCTCTCACCTTCTTTTCCTTTCTTGATCCAACGACTAAGTGCTCCAATAAAACTCTAAGTGTCCAAGAGTGAGAGAGAGAGAGAATAATGAGAAAGCTCCAAATCTGAACTAATAAAAGGTTGCAAACTAATCCTCAGAAGCCTTTTTATCAATTAGGCCTTTATTTTCTTCATTTTCAATTATTTTCCTTCATTTTCCTCCTCACATGCAACATGTGACCTTTCACCTTCTTTTTGTCCTAATTTCCATTATTTTCATAAATAATTATGCCAAAAATGTCATTTTTCCTTTTCAAAGCCTTAGCCATTGCCTTTTCCAAGTTCCTTAGCCATTATAATTTAACCAAATGAACACCCACACTAGGATGTTTTTCCCAACATTCATCTTAGAATAAGTGTCCCATCAATCGTGGTTATTATTTTTCCTTTATCAACTTTTATTGCATTGAATTTTCACCAGGGCTATTACACCAGCGTTGTAAAGGTTGTGGCTCTATCGACTGCAAGGTCATCGTTTTAGATGCTAAAAATGGAAAATTCTTCAAGATAAGATGCAAATGTGTTCCTATCTCACTACCAATCAAGCTTATGCTTGGAATTAAATTTTAATATGAAATACTAACTTAGGATGCAAATGCAAAGAGGAAAAGGAAGATGATTAGTGAAGCGAGATTTTTAAAGCCTTGGAGTACATAGATTATGATTTCATATTAGTTATATTCTATGTACTTAAACATAGATTAAATAGTCAATTTCAATCACAAAGATAAATTTCAATCTTGGAAAAGTGCCAGCAAATTAAATAAATGACTCAAATGCACAATTTACCACAAATCCACAATATAGCACTTGTTCAATCTCAATGTAAAATGGCAAGGAAAATTGCTTTAAATTCCAAAATAATTTATCTAATAGATGCCCAATATGTAATTAGATCTCAAACCAATCAATAATCTTTAGATAACTTAATGTTATGCAATTTCAATGATAATAAATTTAGAGAGAATTATATCTAAAGACAGTTGTCTTCCACAATTCAATGAGACAAGAAAACTTTTGAGCAAATTAAAACATCATATGCCAACAATTCTTTAGAGTTTTCCATCATATGCCAACATCATATCCTTGTAATGTAAAGGAGGTTGCCCCCTCGAAGAGGCTGAATTCTAAGGCGTTGATCTATCTTTTCTATCTTTCTTGGAGCTGGTTTCATAACAGATTCCCAAGTCTTGCGTTAAGGATTAAGAGGCAGATCTAAGGCTGAAATGGTTGTGATAAAATGTGAGGGCAGCGTAGAGGCTTGAAGGCTACTACAGGTAGTAAATGATGATTGTGTTGAGGTCTAGGAAGTTGCTACAGGCAGCAAGGAAGGAAGAAAGGGTAGCATTAGGGAAAGGAGATGAGGATTTCACGTGAGGGTTAAGGGAAGTTGCAACGAGGATGAGGATCGAATTGGGAGAAATAGGCAGTGGTAGAGGGTTTTAGGATTGCATTAAGGCAGCAAGGGAAGAGGAGATGAAGGAAGAGGGAGCAACAGCTAATGAAATCGAATGCAATGGTTAAGAGGAACAATGGTAGAAGAAAGAGGGATGGAAGAGAAACATCAAGGTTTGAGAGCGTGCCACAAGGCTGAAAGGGAGGTGTGTTAGGGAAGTGAAGGGAGGAAAAGGGTAAAGTGAGGATGCAGCAGGGTTTTTGGAAGGCCTCTAGGCCTGAAAAATTTCAAGGAAGTGTAATGTTTAGCCATGAAGACTAACCCAGTGTTTGGAGAGCCTTTTAGGGCCTGCGTTAGGCCTTTAAGGCCTAAAAAAAAAATCCCAAACTCAAAAAGATATATCAATCTCAGATTTTCTTCATACATTGAATAATCTTAGATTTTTGGTCTTGCAAACAAAGATTTGAGACTATGTATTGCCCTCCAAATCCTATATCTATCTATAGTTTCAAAAATCTTCTTGAATAATCTCATATCTACACCTACACAACATAAAAACAAAACCCCATATCTCGAATATGTACAAAAATAAAACTAAAACCCAGAGCCCAGATGTTAGAAATTCAAAAATATTCTACAAATACTTCATGTCTAAACAAATAAAATAAAAATATACTAGATCTTAGGAGTATGAGTCTGACTCTGCTCCCTGATCTATAGAATCAAGCTCTTCCTAGTTAGACCTATCAATTAAACACAATATTAAAAGATAAATGATATTAAATGAAGCACTATCTAAGAAACCCTGCAAGAGAAACTTCGTTAGATAAGTCTTGGGATTTCAATCAAGAAGGTTCTTCAGATCTTATGCCTTTGAAGTTGGCTGGTTCAACTGAGGATTCCCCTCATTCCCAATTTCTTGAAATGAAAAAATATTTATGCACACTCAATATCAAGTTGTCAGATTGATAGAGATATAAAATAACATTATAATCCTCAAAAATTAGAGATACCTGCTAATTTAATTGAATTAAAATGTTTTCTTAGATCGAATAACCTAAGCAAGATAATTGTGCAATAAATTATTCCCAAAGGCTAATAATAAACAACTTCTAAAATATAGTTCAATAGAGCATTAGGAACAATATTACTATAAGAAATAAGAGATAAACACCATAATCAATGAAAACCCCAAAGACTTTGCGTTATTATTCTTCGAGAAAAATTACAAGAGAGCTTCAAGAGCTAGTACACAATTCAAAAATTGGATCCTTTATGAAACAATTGACCTCTAATATATAGATAAATCCTCTAAACTTCTATTTGGTTTTATCCTCGTCAAAGTAACCTCTGCCTTTGATAAATATTTAATTATCTTTTAATCTCCAACGTTGAAATATTTATTTTTTGAGGAATTTTCGAATTTCTCTTTTAATTCATTTTTAATTAGCTCAAAATTAATTATTTTGAACTAATTTCCTCAGAAATATGACTTTGACTTACCAACAAGGGCCAAAGGTCCAAAATTTCTTGAAATTTTCAATATTCTCATTGTTGGGGACCTCCAAAACTTAATTTCTCTAAAACCCACAAATTTTTATTTTTTTTATTTTGGAGAATTTATTTTTCCTGAGACTTAATTTTGATTCTAATTAATTAAATTTCTAGCTTAGGATTTTTCATTTATTTATGCCAGAAAATTTAATTAATTAACACATGAGGGGATAATAATTTTTTCCAACCCTCTAATATTCTTGCACCATGGCTAAAATATTATTTACATAAGATAATTACATTTCAACCCTCAAAGGGGAAAAACCCATTCGTTATAGACCCTCAATTATTTTACCAAATTCTATGACTCAATATGATCTAGTAGACCAAATAATTTGTAATAAAATAATTTAGCCAACTAGCTAAATTATTCTCAAAACACTTTTATAAGGACTTGATAAAAAACACTAGGACTCACCTAAAATATTGATGACAAAATCCACCCTAGCTATGGGGTGACGCTAGAGGGAAAAACTATGTCGATTATTTGTGTTTGGAAACACACATGAATCAGTGAGACGAAAAACCTGGTAGGACGAAAATCATCATCAAAATAATAGGCTTATCTAAATTGTTACATACATTATGGTATTACTAAGATCATTTACATTATAAAATTGTATAATGGGTTTACAACTTTGACAAATTGTTGACTAATGAATAATGAATCTAGGATGATTTGAGTGCTCGAACATGATGGAATCTCTTCGCGAAAAAAGTGTATTTCTATAGTGTAGCTGACACGAAGTGGTCAATAGACCCAAGCATGAGACCCATGCTTTAATAAGTCAATCTTTCTTTAATCAAAAAAAAAAATTCTTTTATTTTGACAAATACAAATATGAAAATGACACTAGTTACATTCTTCAACACTCCCTCTTAACTAGGGAGGTAGTCATAACTACATATATAAATAGGTACATGGAAGATCTCAAAATGATATGCTCTATGAAGAGTCACAACACGCACATTGTTATAGATTAGGTACCTGACCAAGGTACTCTAATCAGGTGGGACTAAGGTGTGTTCTAAGCTTTAGCCACTCTAGGTATCATCAGGATTTAACTCTAACATCAACCTAGGGATCTATGTGTGTATCCAAGGTCAAAACTCCAAGACTAATGCCACCCTCCCTACTTTGGGATCTTGAAATCATCACAAGTCAGCCAGATGTCCTCCCAAGAATCTCATTTCCCCAAGATGCTTCATCTGTCCTTATTAACTAAACTAGATATATCCATCAATTCAAGCATCCTTCAAACAAGCAATCTTCTTATGGAGTGATATGCACAAACGCAACCCCAATTAGTAATAATATTTCACTATATTATATATATATATATATAATATAATATATATATATATATATAATATATATATATATATATAACACAAACCTTCAAGGTCCTTAATCATTATGATGTTGCTTAGATCATCATCATATGAAATACATCCAATCGGAAGATTTCTTCTTCAATTTTTCCAGCAATACCAAACTCAGCCTCAGCACTTCTTCCAAAAACATAAGTCTTTTTCACAACTTTATCAATCAAAAATAACCATCAATATTTCTTCAAATATTCTCTTATTTCAAACATCCTTATGATATTTACATCAAGTTATCAACTCAAAGAGAATAACTTATTAACCAATATCCCTCTCAACTAGGGACATATACACTTTCCTTTATCCAAGTAACTAGGGGACAAGTCCATCAACAAGCTTATTCTTCCAGTCACATATGCTCTTCCTTTAGGCATCAAAAATTCATCAGAGAATTCCTTCCAAAACTTCATCATTCCTTCACATGGAAACAATATCATCTATCGAACTTTTAGGTCATCGAGGTTCTCATGGCTCCCTCTTTTCATTGTGCTCAACATCATCATCAAATTATCATCAAATATAAGATAAGAATTTTCATCATCTTGAAGGCTTTGTACCTGTAAAATTTTAACAACAGGTATAAACAAACACAAATATATATGTACAAGAGCATGAAGTCAACTTCATCAATATATGAGCATAATAGATCAAATTTTAGACATCCAAGACCTAGACCTAGTTAGGTTTTATAATCAATCAAGAGTTTCATCCATTAAACTTCTTGCAGCAACATTGACTAGGGTTTTGTCACAAACCCTAGATTTCATCATCAAAACTAAATCATGTCAATAATAAAAAAACATCATACTTCTAAAGTTTCATTATCATTCCCTAGAATATCAATCTCTACTAGGGTTTTTGTTACAAACCCTCGATTTCAAAAACTAAATCATGAATATCAGTGATCAAGTTAGTATACCAATATTTTATCTCTAGGGTTCCATTATTATTTCCTTATATCAATCTCATAGTATGGTTTTATCATAAACCCTAGATAAACTCAAAAACAACAAATTTTTACCAGCTAGAACATACACCCAGAGATCCATTTCTAGGGTTTTATATTTACTATTACAAGGTTTTTGGCATAAACTCGTGTTTACCATCCTTCAAAGTAATCTTGGTTAGATCTCTTTACTCAATGCACATTCTCCAAATATTATCCTTATTTGACACTAAAATGACTAGAGCACTACATAGTGAGGTACTTGGTCTTATGACTCCTTACTCCAACAATTACCACAACTTATATTTGGTAAAGAATATTGCTAATAACTATATCTCGTAATCCACTTTCCTCTTGGGTGGTATTCCTTTTTAATCTTGGAAAATTTCTTTTCATACCTACAAAATTTCTCATTAGCACCTATGTTATTTTGTACATATTTCAAAGGATACCTTCACACCTACAAAATTGATATCTTTCTAAGTGCCTCAAGAAAAGTACATACTTTGTGGTTGCATTTATTAATCTCTTAGCTTATTGTGCTCTTACCAAATAGAAACAATTCACCATTTAGCATCCTTAATTAGATGGTACTAAGTGATCCCTCTAGTGGTTGGTAGTCTTTATGGGATACCAAATACTACACCATCAAGATCAAAATGATCTACATCAACTTAGAATTCATCAAAAAAAATTATATGCATAACAAATCTAAGTTTACATTACTTGGCAAGTTTTTAAATACGCAGCTTTATTGAACACCAACCAAAATGGTATAAATGAAAATTATCATGCATTTTTAAACCAAGCTTCCTAGGGTCTCTACAATGAGGTTTCCTATGAATGAAAATCCAATTAAGCATCTATCTTGTTATTCTTGATCTTAATCTTGTTATGGAATAACTTAATCATCTCCTTCTCCTCTTTGTGATGTACTCAAGTTCACCTCCTTTTGTATTGTTGTGAAAATAGTATTTGTATCCACATGTAAGCTATTTTCTATCTCCCTTTGCTCATCCATTCAAATATTTCCCTTCTCAGATTGCTATTTCTTATGATGATTAGGATTCAACTATGGATGTAGTGTTGAACATTTTATTTTGTATGACCATTAACATTTTAATGGCTAAAATGCTTCTCAGGGTCCTTACACATGTACAATGGCAACCTCGTATTAATATTTTTTTTTATTTCCCGTATTCTTGTCATATTGATTAGAAACCCATGCTAGTATCACTACTTCAAACCATTTCCCTAATCATTTTTGTTGTTATATTTAATGTAATGGGGCTACAGATAACCCTCATTAATGTTCTTAGATTTTAATAGCATAACTTACCTCTTATGACACTATGAAGACAACTCAAGTATTTTATGACCACATTTAGGTTCTAAGGATTTATTCCTAATTTGTTGTGTTTCTTTTTTAACTCTATAGTGTACGTTTTTACACTTTTCCCTTAGATTAATTGATAATAGTGCTATTAGAGTATTTAGTCTTCTACAATCTTGATAAAGTGAAAATAATGCTTAAGGAGGTATTTGAATATCTCCTACTTGGTCACTAGTGGGTCTTGTATGGTATTTTAGGCTTAATATAGCAAGTTATTTTTTATTCCTCCCATCAATCACACTGTAATATTCCAAATTGAAAATTTACAACAAATAACATAAACATGTACAAGGAACACCAACCATAAACAGATATTGCGCATGCATATCAAAACACTAGGAAAATAAAGTAGAACAATTGAGCCATTTTATTAATCTCAAGAATGTCGAATACAATGAGTAAGGAAAATGGAACCTAGGCTTGCTACTATAAGCTATGCAAAATCTAGGTGATACAACTTTGATCTGCAGGAAATATTGGCCCAAACAGGTATTGCGCTCTACCCGGGAAATTATTGTTGTTGTTGCTACAATGGGACTAAATATTATGCTCTTAAAGAATTCCCAGATCACCCTAAAATTGCAACCACGGGCTCCACTCCTCATACCCACAAAGTGATGCAAATTTTACATCTAATCAGCAATACACCCTGTTATAAAATTGAGGATTTTGGGATGAAATATCATCTAGAAATTTCTATTAAATTAGTCAGAGACTTCTCTCAATAAACCCACCAAAACCCAGAAAGGGTTTGGACTAAATCCAACAGCCCCCAGTGACCCCCAACAAGTGTGAATTGCCCTATCTAGCCAGAAAATGCCCCACAATTTTGATACTATTCAATTATGCCCAAATCTACCAAGGGAAATTTATCTCGGCTCTAGCTAAATTATCCATTGATAATTGTTGCCTATATTTAGCCATTATCTCTCCCAGCTCCACTTCTTTAAACCCTTACACAACACTTGGTCAAATAACTTCTGAAACCCTGCCAAAACATAGAAAAATTGACCTAGGTAATAACCTCTAATCTAGCCCAGCGGATTGTTGTCCAAACTCCAATCTAACAATGAGTAAATTCCCTAGAAAATCCTGGAGCCTCTAACTCGCAACGTGCCCCACAAAAATACCTTTGCACTAAAAAATGTGCACTACTGATTAAACTCCTGCAATGATGTCTAATGGAAGCTTTGAATTGAGCTCCCCAAATTGCCTCGCTAGGGAGACACTTGAAGTTCTCTGAAATGAGGATGGAATTCTTGTTCGAAGATTCCTTGCATTGAGCAACATGGGATGTCTTGGCTAAGCAGCTCAAGAAAACTAGTGTTAAATTGTCAAATAATCAAAAGATACCAAATGGAGGTCTCTAAGCTCTATTTTTAATTGTTATCCCTCTCGCTTGGTGGTCTCCACTTTCCACTAATAAAATATTACTTTTTCATCATTCTTCACTAAAATAATAATTTCCACTTTTTCCCCCAAAATGATATTTTATCCTTTTATTTAATATCACCAAAAATTGGCAAAATGCCTTAGTGAATTTTGCACTTAAAAGAAAATTTGGAACATTATAGTCCTCCTGCCACAAATTGATTTTTCTCAAGCAATATCATGTTGCTCCAAAATTTGGCCCTGCCAATGCCAGGGTCCCAAATGTGCCACTGGACCACTCCTCATTGTTGAACATCCTGGCATACTAGTGACACTCCCCATGTCTACTGTGAATCACTAGAACACAATGGAAGATCTGAATGATCTCACCCTATAGAAATCAACTCACTACTGAGGGTAGCTAAACCACCTAATCATGTTGTACCTAGATCCCATGTAAGTGTAACCACCCTCCTCCCACATCTACCCAAGTAACCAGCTAACCAGGGTAAACATGCGACGAGGGAGACCACTATGTAGGGATTCAACCTCCTTTGTGACCTTAAGGAAATGGAATCGACCTTCCACATCAGTAACAACACCCCCAGGAGATATCTCAGCCACTCAAACATCTTGCCCTTGGGTCCCACTAATATTTTCACCTCATGACCTCTGGAAACTCTCATACTATAGGAATGCGAGTGTCTAGGGACCTCTATAAACTCTCATACTATAGGCATGCCAGCGTCCAAGGACCTCTGGACACTCTCACAGGCTTGCAAGCTACAGTCTAGATACCTTTTCTAGCAGACCTGTGCTATCATCCACGGAATTCAAGGAACTTTTCTAGCCCATAATTTTGTCCACTACCCAAAACTTGTTATAAGTTTTAGAATCCATCAAAGATGTGATGGCAAGACTACTAAACCAAAAATCAACCTCAAGAATAGGCCTGATCATCCCCAACCGAGACTGACATTTTGTCAAACACTTGGCATCAATGCAACTTATAGGTCTAGGATACAAGATAGAGCATGAATGACTAGAAACCATGACATGAATTAGTCAATTAACCATGCTTATAACCCGCATAAAACCATTTAAATAACATAGATATAAAAACCATTAAATCCACATATAAACAAGTGCAAAATGAAAAGAACTTAGCTTTCATTAATCATAGGCAAATCCGACTAGGTTCAAAACTTCCATGAATCGCTTGACTATAGACATGGCTGAACCAAATCTTTCTTTCATCTAGTCACCCCTGTGCCATATTCCAAGTATGAATCTGGGATCTCATGGGTAAACCAATACAAAAACAACCAAGGGAATCTAGAGGTTAAACCACCTCCACTTTCACTAAATCGTGATCACACCCAAACTGGTGCTCCGATCACAATCGAACCAAACTTGAAATGCCATCTAGAATTCATCACTATCCTTGAGGAATTTTCATCTCCTTGTATCTTAGGCTTTACCTCAATCTAATCCTAGATCACTAGGCCTAAAACTGAGATCAGTCTCTCAAGCTTTACCGCAATCCAAACCCAGATCACTAGGCCCTAAACCGAGAATTCTCCCTTGGGTTTTACGTGTACCCCGCCAAAACCGGTCAAGGGATTCCTAGGCCTTTGGGAATGAACCTTGAGACCACCTCCACCCCAGATTCTGAAATCCATCTAGTAAACCATATCTCAAAACTTAGATAAATATCCCAATATACCATGGCATCTAGAAAAACGAAAGGCTAGGCTGAAAACCACTTTCATAACCCGACAAAACCATTCTATTGATAGGATAGAACCATATGCCAACATGAAACGCCATGCATGTCAAAACTAGTGAGGAAATCACACATGCAATGTGTTACCTGCAATATTCCTGTTGAAGCTGCTTGATCCTGCTCTTCCTTCCTTGATCCTTGTTTTCCTTCCTTTCCCTTTATTCATTTTTCCTTCCTTGATCCAAAGTTAGAGTGCTCCAAGAAAAATCTAAGTGACCAAGAGTGAAAGAGAGAGAGAATAATGAGAGAGATTGAAAAATTGAACTGAAAAAAGGTTACCAACTGATCCTCAGAATCCTTTTTATCAATGAGGCCTCTATTTTCTTCTATTTTCCTTCATTTTACTCCTAACATGCAACTTGTGACCTTTCACCTTACTTTTCTCCTTGTTTCCATTATTTTCATAAATAAATGTGCCAAAATTGCCATTTTTCCTTTCCAAAGCCTTTGTCATTGCATTTTCCAATTTCTTTTAGCCATACTAAACTGAATCAACATCCATGCTATGATGTATTGCATAACATTCATCTTGGAATACGTGTCCCTTGACCATGGTCTTAGTGTTGGAAATATTTAGAGGGGGGTGAATCAGTATTCCTTAGCAATTAGCACTTTTAAATTTTTTTCAGAGCATTAGTTAATATTCAATTATTATTAATGTTTATCCAGTAACAATAGTAAACAACAAAACACAACAGTCACAAGAATTTTAGGTGGAAAACCCCCTCTGGATCAAAAACCACCAATTTCTTTTCTAATAAATTATTTTAATCTTCAGCCCTAACTGAAATGAAAGTTACAACTTCCTAGAATTCTATAAAAGCATTCTTCTCCAGCTCCCATTGGAAGGACGCCCCAACGCCCTAGTTTCTTCAGTAGTCAACTGAATGGATGCCCCAACATCCTAGACCAACCTACCACCCTGAATTTTTCACAAGCTCCAAACTGTAGGTGACATCATGCACCAGACTAACACCTCCCTACCACCCTATAATTATTAGAAGTGAGAGAAGAGTGTGGACTCCTGTACCAAGGACAATGATCCATAATACAATATGATTTACAATGATTTTCTTGTACTTGAACGAACACCAAATCACACTATGACTTGCAACCCACCCATGAAATCATCCCAACAGTGACTCATATACCTCCCAGCAATGCCTCTTCAAATCTAGGTGGATTGACTCTTTTACAATAATGACTCTTTCAATGATGACTCTTTCACAAATTTACAATGATGACTCTTTTACAGCACTAGCTTTTTGACAAGACCTGACACTTGACTCGAAATTGCTTCTTATATCACTTTCAGTTGCTCAGGTACTATGTGCTCGCTTCAAGTAATGGTACTTTAGCATTGCATGCCCTTCTAGTATGTGTCCAAGTTGTTCTAAAGTGTCATCCTTCCTGCACATGCATTAATAAGAAATACCCAATAAAATACAAAAAAATATATTTACGTTGTCTGCAAAAACATATGTCAGAGATGATATACTCAAAATTCAAATGCAAACACTAATCATACATAACTTGTTGTAGCAGACTTACCCTTGACTGTTGATGTGTGGTCCTTATTGTAATGACCCTTTCCATACTTTTTCTTTTCTTCTAGGATCTCGATATTGAATTTGTTGTATCTATGTAATTTTAGATCTCCAAGGTCTGAAATTTTGTCCTGTGTTATCCCTATGAGTCCTCTTTTTAACCCCATAGGTCCGATCAAGATTGGATTATTCAAAAAAGAGATGTCCAATCTCCTACGATGACCTTATTATAGACTAGTTTAGTAGACCTAACTTGTATGAAGTACCACGTGTCACTGTTTTTCCCTTCGGCCTTGAAAACGATACCCAACAAACTAAAGTTCGTTATCTTTCTGTCACAGTTTACAAAATTTGAATCCAATGCTGAGAGATAAATTTATGACAATTTTTCCGAGGTCACCTGTTTGACATGGAATTTAGGAGCCTCCAAAACCCTAACTTCCTCAGATCATATCTCTGAAAATATAGTGAAACAAGATCCTAAATTTGGTCACGAGGTTAATCAAGGCCTCAAATCAAATGGGTTTTAATTTCAACTTCTGAAACTGTTAGAAAATTATATATTACATTGCAATGGAACACATCAAATATTGTAGAAATATAAACATAGAAAACACATAAAGCAAGAGAGACACAGATACACGTGGTTCACCCAGTTTGGGCTATGTCCACAGAGAAACAGCCAGTCCTTACTTTTATATTATCCAGCAAACTGAAGAGATACAACCTACAGCAAATCCGATGTAATTCCCTCTTCGCTCTCAATCTTCTCTCTCTTCCTCACTCAAAATACATATCTACATAGACGCAATACAATTCCCTCATATATAGTGAGGGGTTTCTTTCTAGGGCAAAAAACCCTAAATTAAACGTAACTTCTACTGTCAGATCTCTGCCTAATGAACGGCCCAGATTGACTACGAAATTACAACATTTTATAAGGAAATTTTACATCTATTCTTAGCTTCGGGGGTGCTGCCCCTGATCCCTCCACCAGGGGGGGCTCCCAAAAGGTCGCAATTGCCCTCCCCACCCCTCGGACGCCCCCTGCAGTAAATATTTTATGGGCAACATTGCCACCCCATTTTGAACTGTGGTCTAATGCGGCGATACCTTTGAATACAAAAGATAATCAAGCTCCACACCCAACAATATCCCACTTGGAGACTGAATATAGCAACTCCACCGCTGCTTCATTTGCTGGACAATGACTCCACTTTGGACCTAGCTATTTCTCATCTTCTTCATCATACTTGAAGACCAATTGAAACTAAATAGAATCTCAATTTCTCCCTGGTTACAACTTTTGTTAACATATCTACAGAATTCTGGCTAGTGTGTATTTTTTCTAGCTTCAACTGTCCATCTTCCAACGCTGACCGTATGAAATGGTTTTTAAATTGTATATGTTTAGTCTTGGAATGAAATGCAGAGTTCTTTGCAAGATGTATGGCACTCTGACTATCACTGTATAACCTACCCAACTCCTGCTTCTTACCCAATTCATCCAAAAACCTTTGTAACCAAATCATTTCTTTACTAGCCTCTGTAGCAGCAACATACTCTGCTTCTATTGTTAAGAGTGCAACAACACTTTGCAGTTTTGAGACCCAACTGGCAGTTGTTCCACCTACAGTAAACACATACCCTATTGTGCTTCTCATGTTATCTCTATCACCTGACATATCTGCTTCAACATATCCTTGTAAAGCAATGTTTGAACCACCAAAGCATAATACTTGATTTATGGTACCTCTCAAATACCTTAGAATCCACTTCACCACCATCCAATGTTCTTTTCCTAGATTGTTCATGTACCTGCTTACAACTCCCACTGCATGTGCAATATCAAGCCTTGTGCAAACCATTGCATACATTAAGCTTCCAACTGCTGATGCGTATGAAACTTTAGACATATGAGCCATTTCTTCCTGAGTCTTGGGACACTCCTCTTTAATTTGAAATGGCTAGCCAAAGGTATTGTAACTGGTTTTGCATGCTGCGTATTAAACTTTTTCAACACCTTTTCTATGTACTCACTTTGAGACAATTTTAATTTGCGATTATTCTTGTCTCTAGTTATTCTCATACCAAGGAGTTGTTTTGCAACACCCAAATCATTCATTGCAAATGAGTTTGCCAATTTTCTTTTCAACACATTTATTCCCTGCATGTTAGAACTTGCAACAAGCACGTCATCTACATACAATAAAAATATAATATAGCTGCCATCATTTTTGCCTTTTAAGATAAACATAAAGGTGAGAGTGACATCTAGTATAACCTTGTTCAGACATAAACCTGTCAAATTTTAAATACCACTGCCTTGGAGCCTGTTTTAAGCCATACAAGCTCTTCTTCAACCTACACACTAATTTCTCCTTCCCTTTTACCTCATACCCTTGTGGTTGTTGCATATATATCTCTTACTCCAAATCCCCATGGAGAAAGGTTATCTTTACATCTAACTGCTCGAGATGAAAATATTCAGTTGCTACTAGACTTAAAATAGTTCTGATTGAAGTCATTTTAATAACATGAGAAAATATATCATCAAAGTCTATACCCTTTTTCTGTGCAAACCCTTTCACCACAAGTCTAGCTTTATACCTTTTTCTACCTCCATCTTCTTCCTTCAACTTGTAAACCCATTTATTCTGCAATTTTATTTTACCTGTAGGAAACCTGACTAAGTCCCAAGTCTGGTTATGTGCTAAGGAGTCCATCTCTTCTTTCATGGCTTGCTCCCACTTCTTCCTGGTTTCTACCTGCACTGCTTCTTCATAATATTCTGGTTCACCAGAAGCAGTGAACAATACATAATATAATGAAGGAGAGTATCGTTTAGGGGGTCTACTTAATCTGGTAAATCTTCTAACACCACCTTCAAGTGTTGGAGGTGCTTGTTGCTGTTGTGGTTGTTGTTTTGGCTGTTGATCATTATGATTTTCAGGCACCATCACTTTTCCTGTGATCTTGTCAAGCACTATGTATTCTCTGTTTTCTTTTTCTTGTTTCTTTTCCTACAGCTAATCCTTATACAAAACCTTTTCATTGAATATGACATCTCTGTTCCTAATGCTTTTGTGTTTTTCATAATTATAAAAACAATAACCAAAATCATTAACACCATATCCAATAAAGGTACATTTCTTTCATTTTTCCGCAAGCTTTGTTCTATTTTCTTTATTAATGTGGACAAAGGCTTCACAACTAAAAGTATTTAAAAAAAAGTAGTTTACCGTTTTACCTGTCCATGCCTCCTCTGGAATACCACCATCCAAGGAACTTGAAGGCCCTCTGTTTATTAGATAAACAACAGTATCTATACCATCTGCCCAAAATTGTAAAGGCAATATTGCATGCAATCTCATGCACATTGCACGCTCCATGATTGTCCTGTTTATTCTTTATGACACACCATTTTCTTGTGGTGTTCCTGGAATTGTCTTCTCTCTGCAAATTCCATTCTCAAAACAATACCTATCAAACTCTTTGTTGCAATATTCACCTCCATTGTTTGATCTGAGACATTTCAACCTTTTTCCTGTTTCATTTTCAACCAAACCTTTCTATTTCTTTAAAGTATTAAATACATCAGATTTATTTCTAATATAATAAATCCAGGTTTTTCTGGTTGCATCATTAATAAAAGTAACATAATAACAAGAGCCACCAAGAGATGATACCTGAGTATGTCCCGAAACATCTGTATGCACAAGCTCTAATTTTTCGTTCTTCTTTTCTTTCCCAACTCTAAGGAATCTGACTCTCTTTTGTTTTCCATAAACACAATTCTCACAGAATTTTAAATCAACATGCTTCAAACCTGGCAATAAATTTCTTGAGTGAAGAATCTGCATCCCCTTCTCTCTCATGTGCCCGAGCCTATGATGCCACAATGTCGTATCTTCTCTTGTAGGGGTTACAGTATTAACATAATTAGAAATACCATTGCATAAATACAAAGTACCAACCTTTCCTCCTTTTGCTATTACCAGGGATCCTTTAGTGACCTTCTAGGTTTTATCTATGAAAGTAGTTACACAACCTTCACCTCCCAACTTCCCTGTTGAAATCAGATTTTTCTTCAGATCTAGAACATGCCTTACCTCCTTCAATAGCCATTCATTTACATTTTGTTGTTTTATGGAAACTGTACCCATTCCAATGGTTTTACAGGGTTTATCATCACCCAATCGAACCTGTCCAAAATCTCCTTGAACGTAATCATAAAAATGTTTCCTATCAGGTGTGGCATGGAATGAGGCCCCTAAATCTACCACCCAGGCATCAATAATATTTTTTAATGAAATAATCAAAGCATCTTGCAACACATCACCTATTACATTCGCTTCATGATTAGTTTCTTGTTGCGCATCTCCTTCTTTTCCCTTTCGAGACTTGCAATCTTTCTTCAGGTGTCCTTTCTTCCCCATTTCCAGCAAACTATCCCCGATTTGGACTTGGATCTGTCTTTTCTTGACTTACTTCGATATCCAGGGCTCTTTCCTCTTTCCATTTTTCTTCCCCTAGTCTTTGCAATCAAAGCATTACCTGATGTCTCACCGGAGTTTTTTCGTCGCATTTCCTCGCTAAGGATTACACCAACAACATCATCAAACTTTAAAGTACTAGATATATAGGCAGAGTTACTAATGTCCATAACTAAACCATTCAAACTTTCTGGCAATGAACATAGAAATAAAAAAGCCCTAACTTCATCATCAAAAATTACCCCTATAGAACTTAACTGATTGGTAACTGTATTAAATTCATTTAAATGATCAGCAACAGATCCACCTTCTAACATCTTCATATTAAATAAACGCTTCATTAAAAATACCGTATTTGAGGTTGAGGGTTTTTCATATAGTTTGGCCAATTTCGACATTAAACCCTCTATTGTCGTTTACTTTGAAATATTAAATGCTACCGACGTCGCTAGGCACAACCGTATTGTTCCAAGTGTTTTTTTGTTGAGAATATCCCATTTTGTGTCTGTCATACTCGTTGACTTCTTTGTCTTTCCACTCAATGGTTGGTACAGGTCTCTCTGATACGGATAATCTTCCATCTGCATCTTCCACAACTAGTAGTTTTGGCCGTTGAATTTTTCGACCCTAAGCCTACCATCTTCCGCCATTGCTCCCACTCGAACCAGGAACCCTTCTCTCCTATGAATTTATCAGCCAAATAGACCTTCGGCTCTGATACCAGTTGTTAGAAAATTAGATATTACAGAGCAATGGAACACATCAAATATTGCAGAAATATAAACACAGAAAATATTGCATGAAACAAGAGAGATATAGATATATGTGGTTCACCCATTTTGGGCTACGCCCACAGAGAAACAACCAGTCCTTCTTTTTATATTATCCAACAAAATGAAGAGAAACAACCTACAGCAGATCCATTGTAATTCCCTCTTCACTCTCAATCTCCTCTCTCTTCCTCACTTAAAATATAGATCCACATAGACACAATACAACTCCCTCATATATAGTGAAGGGTTGCCTTCTAGAGCAAAAAACCCTAAATTAAACATAACTTCTATCGTCAGATCTTCGCCTAATGAACGGCCCAGATTGACTACGAAATTACAACATTTTACAAGGCAATTTTACATCTATTCTTAGCTTTGGGGGCACTGCCCCTGATCCCCCCACTAGGAGTAGCTCCCAAAAGGTCGCAACTGCCAACCCCCCAGCCCCTGGACCCCCCTGCAGTGAATATTTTACGGGCGGCATTGCCGCCCGATTTCGAACTGGGGTCCAATGCGGCGATACCATTGAATACAGAAGATAATCAGGCTCCACACCCAACAATCTCCCACTTGGAGACTGATTATAGCAACTCCACCGCTACTTCATTTGTTGTACAATGACTCCACTTTGGACCTAGCTTTTTCTCATCTTCTTCATCATACTTGAAGACCAATTGAAACTAAGCATATTCTCAGTTTCTCCTTGGTTACAACTTTTGTTAACATATCTGCAGGATTCTGGCTAGTGTGTATCTTTTCTAGCTTCAAAATGTCCATTTTCCAATGCTGACTGTATGAAATGGTACTTGAGATGTATATGTTTAGTCTTGGAATAAAATGCAAAGTTCTTTGCAAGATGTATGGCACTCTGGTTGTCACTATATAACTTGCCCTACTCCTGATTCTTACCCAATTCATCCAGAAACCTTTGTAACGAAATCATTTCTTTACTGGCCTCTATAGCAGCAACATACTCTACTTCTGTTGTTGAGAGTGCAACAACACTTTGCAGTTTTGAGACCCAGTTCACAGTTGTTCCACCTACAGTAAACACATACCCTGTTGTACTTCTCCTATTATATCTACCACCCACCATATTTGCATCAACATATCCCTATAAAGCAATGTTTGAACCATCGAAGCATAATGTTTGTGTTACCTTTAAAATACCTGAGAATCCACTTCACCACCATCCAATGTTATTTTCATGAATTGTTAATGTACCTGCTTACAACTCCCACTGCATGTGAAATATCAGGCCTTGTGCAGACCATTGCATACATTAAGATTCCAACTGCTGATGCATATGGAACTTTAGACATATGAGCCATTTCTTCCTAAGTCTTGCGACACTCCTCCTTACTTAATTTAAAATGGCTAGCCAAAGGTATACTAACTGGTTTTTCATTCTGCATATTAAACCTTTTCAACACCTTTTCTATGTATTCACTTTGAGACAATGTTAATTTGTGATTCTTCCTGCAGCGAATATTTTATGAGCAGCGTTGCCACCCCATTTTGAACTAGGGTCCAATGTGGTGATAACTTTGAATACAAAAGATAATCAGGGTCCACACCCAACAAAAGCTTCATAGAAAAAAATTATAGTGAAAATTCCACGATGACATGTTTGAAGCAACAAAATCCTACAATCCAAGGCTCTAAACTTGCTTCAAAACAAACATTCAAACTTGATCATAATTTTGTACCCTAACCAGAACCCGATGAAACCTTAAACTCCCTACAACATATCCTATCTTAGAAGCTCATGAGGGCCGAAAAATTATAGAGGTCTTCACACAAGCTAGTTCGTTGAAAAGTACTTCATAGAAGAGGATATGAGGGTCACTATTTATAGAAATGTCTTGAGTTGAGAAGGTCATAAACAAGTGAATGTTGGAGGGATTTTATGAGCATAAAACATTATTAAGTATTAACTAATGAGTTTCATGCCACAACCCCATGGGGTTTTAGCCCACTAACTGGGGTTACTAACTTCAAACACGAAAACTCTCAAATAGTGAAGAACTACGTGATGTACCATATATCAACGAAAACATCTCGACAAGTAGTATCAATCTAAAAGATCCTTGACTCAGAATAGGATGATTTTTCAGGTCAAAATTCACATGCAAGATCAGGGTAGCCCCTTGTGCTACTTGGGTTGACATCATTGGCAACCACTGATCAACACTTATTTTTCCTTTGTTAAATTTTATTACATGGAATTTTCACCAGGGCTATTACAGAACCCTCCCCCTTGGAGAACACCATCCTCGGTGTTAAAGCACACCAATACCTCAGCAAAACTGTTGAAAAAAAACATACTTCCCATGGAGCTTTATAATTTAGCTTGTTGCGATATTTACAATGAATGACATGCTCAAAAGGAAAACATCATGACAAACACATTGTTTGTTGGAGTTTTATAACACATCTCATTACGGTATTTACAATGACTAGATAGACACATATGCACATTTGCTAAACCATCAAATAAAAGGATATGATGCATGTACCAATCAACAAGGGAATCCAAAGGCTCGCACCTCCACCCTCAAAGTAATACCAGGATTCACCTCCTTGCCAAGAAGTCAAAAATCCACTATCACATTCAATGATGCATCCAATGTCCAACACTATAATCCTACGCCACGTTTCCTCCCAGTGAACAGTTACCGTTTCATTGTTCCAGGGCACACTCCAAATGTGCATCTGATTCCATCTGGAAATTCTCATGACCAAAAAAATATATCCCCGGCCTTACCTTCTCTGCTACATATTCCCTCTGGAAATCCAATCACCCCCTTCTGTGCAATCACTCACTTCCAAGTTCTCTGCCATCCCTTACCATGGGCGATACATCCCTTGGCAAGGCTTCCTCACATCGGAAAGTAAAAAAACCAAGGCATATACCTTACTTAAACCATCCTATAGGTTATAACATCCTCATGGCAACAAATGGACACTATTGGGTACCAGTGTCCCGTAATGGCACTGCTCCTGAAGTGCTTTACCAACATACTATTGCATGTTCCAATCCATTTTTTCGTTGTTGCTAATGCTTGCAGTCGATTTCAAACACCCAACCAGGCATGTTCATGCATTCCTGTTCCAAGCACATAATTTCTATTAGATTTAAAATAAATTGAAATAACCTCACATCATACCTCATTGGTAGCTCGTCAATAAGGTACACTTGCAATCATGTTTACTTCCTTTTACAACAATTCAAACTAGCATTTTTGATCAAATCATCATGTATCAATATATCACATTAGGTTAGCTCAAAACACAACTATCATATATCAAAATCGTAAATCACATGTAATCATCATAAACCAGAACCATAGGTCACATGTAATCATCATAAACCATAATCATAGATCTCATGTAATCATCATGGACCAGAATAATAACTCACATGCATAGTCAAAACTAAGGTAAAATACTGATATTTATCCTTTAAGCAATCCTTAGCTTTTACCTTCATCATTATTTTGTACGCACTCTAGATCAGTTGCCACACCCGACAGACACCCAGTGCCTTCCCCTCAACCATGTACACATACACATAGTGTGCATCACATGCATTCAACACCATGCAATACATGCACCTACACTTGACATACAACACATACACCTACACCTAGTGTACAACACAACACAATACATATGCCCACATCCGGTGAACACCACTACACAATACATATTCCTACATATGATGTACAACACAATACATAGAGTACAAAATAACGAATACACAATGCACAAATATAGTACTGCATGCTCTCAACACAACATGTATGACATGTACACAATACCACACGCACACTAGTACCATATGTACAACATGTACATAGTACCACCTGTACATGGCACCACCTACACAATGTGTAAACAATGCCACAAGTACATTGCACCACCTGTACAACGTGTACACAATACCACATGTACATAGTTCCATATGCACAACATGTACACGACACCACATGTACACAGCATCACATGCACAACATGTACACAACACCACATGCACGACATGTACAACATGTACGCGGAACTATATGCTCACATCATCACTTGTACAATCATGCAAAAAACACCATATGTACATAGCACCATATGTACAACATGCACACAACACCATATGTACAAAGCACTGTGTATACAACATGTACATAACACTTTATGTACACAGCACTGCATATCCAACATACGCACAACACCATATGCACACAACGTTGCATATCCATCATGCACACAATACAATATGTACACAACACCGCATATCCAACACGTACAAAGCACCATCTATACCCATCACTACATATGGAACATTAGCACAATGTTATATGTCCCACCTTGTACATAACATTGCATAAACAACATGTACACACACACTATATACACAACACTGCCTGCACACAACATCACAAATGCAACATGTACAATATATACAACATATGCACCACAGTAGTACCACACATCCAAAACCACATTGTCCCTACCAAACAACCTTGCTTGCAGTGTCTTATCCATGCTTGTCCCAGCATGTCGCAGATCACATTGATTTCATTTCTTTGATGTATCCCTCAGCCTATCTTTTCCATAACATAAACATACTATAATAACATAATATCAATTCGTATCCACATGATACTGACCTCATAAGTTTGTCAGGACTACTCTTCCCACTTGATTCCTCATTAACCAGGAACCTCTTCATGTCATTCACCTACGTAGGTGATCATTCCTTCACAAGAATGATTCCTAACAACCCTGTGAGGAATAAACATACATACATACAGATATATACATATAAATATTAGCATTAAACAATCATAATCCTGTTAGACAATGACATACATACATACATGTGTATATAAACATCAACATAATCATGATCATAAAATATTTACTAGATAGCATGAGGTCAAGGTTAAGAGGACTCCCTTTATCTGTGCACACCATGCACAACATTGAAAACAATCATTCCCAGCATAGCGAAGGCCTCTGAGGCCTCAGATCCATTTACTTTACCTTTCTTGTTAACTTTCTCATGTTTGTCCTGTCACCATCCATTTACACTAATGGACCCAACCAACTTAGTTGATTATCATACTCTTTCCTTCAATTGTTCTTATACATGCATCAGCTTCATGTGAGTCTTACATCACCTGTTGGACTTCATTCATCTCTCCCCAAACTCCACTAACTTTCCTCTTTCCCAACCAATTCCCAAGACTCAAAACTTAAAAGGCAAACACAAGAAACAAACAAGAAAACCATGAAAACCAATAACAATACAACACCACAAACAAAGTGGCAAAATCATGCACTAGACATAACAAAATTACAAATTAAGCGTAAGAAAATAAAAAAAAAACAAAAGCACAAGACTAACCACAGAGACCATGTCTCAATCCCCATGGTTACCAATGCTTCCAAAGGAAAGCTCAACCTGAGCCTTCTTCAAGATTTCATGGAAATCTCATTTTCCACGCAATCCCTTACATCCTACTACCATAAAAAAATAATTTTTAGTACTTAAATGAACATAACAATATACCAAATACCTTGTCTTGTTATGCCGAAGCACATTGCCTTGTGATTGAACACGTCCATGGCATCTCTCAAGGGACTCCAATTCCCTTGACAGATCCACCTATAAATAGCAACTAGTCTAACAAAATCAAGGTTAAGAATATTTCTTGTATGCAAAGCACTCATTCATTTGGAATTAGGGTTTCAAACATAGCCAAAAGAATTATTTTCTAATTCATTTCTTTGACATTTTCCTTATTGAAATTGAGTGTTATTATGCACTCTCACATCACCCAATTGTTAGTTATATAAACACATCAACTATTACCTTGTCATGCTAATACCAAACATGTTTCTTACATTATTGACACATGTCAAACACATGTTCCAAATATCAATACAATCATATTTATCAATTTGAAATCAACCTTTATCAAGACTAGCAATCATGTCATAATTCATAGTCAACTCATAGTCATTAGACATAATACTACAATTTTCACCTACTACACTCAAGTACATACCAATTGTCTCAACACATATGTGTTAGTACAATCATCTTAAAAAAAGATCATTTTAACACATACCCATATCATGTAATTAATAAAACATTCAACAACAGATAGACGACATAATAGACACCAAATATCAAACACCAATTAGACGACATAATCAAACATTCAAGCACAAAGTATATGGCATATGCAATACCATACCCTAATGTATCTCAGGGGAGGCTATCTTGTCTGCACAATCAATCTAGTTATCACGATATAACTCCACAACATATCAACTCAACCATAAACAAGGTCATGATATCCATAACTGTAACTAGCTAACATGTTCACATCATAACCTCATAAACAACTTTCATTCATGCATAACAATCACATATGCAAATTCAATCTAAATTAATACAACACCATATCCCAAATATATCGGCTTATACATTAATACCGTAATTATAACCATCTGCATAGGTCAATCTAGGTTAACGCAATAGATATAACATCAAGATATTAAATTCAATAACCCTAATCATCAAATTAACTAACATATAATAATAAGTTAACATATAGCATACCCATCAACAACATATAAAATTTTTATCAAGTTATCTAATAGAAACAACAATAACAATGCATACAACCACAAGTTACTATCATTCATGACTATCTAACACGTGCATATGACTATACTAATAAACTAAAATGTATCATCTATGTAACCATAACATTGATAGACATGTACATAAACCTAATTTATATAACCCTAATGCATATAACAATCCTTAACCTACATACCTGCATGCCCAACATACAACCTGTAGGAGGACATGCTCTTGCCTCAAGGGCCAATTTTGCAACTTCACTTTAATGATCTGCATCTCCTCCTCTATTTCAACCAACATATTAGCATCATAACATACCAATAGCATCATGATGACCTAATTGCATACAATGAACCCATGCACGACATCGTTCACCATGACAATGCATGTTTAACAACATATAGACACTAACATACACTCATGAAAATCACATTCAACAACCACACCGTCAACTTCCACATGGCAACACAACTACCACAATGAACACCACCATGCATACACAACAAGCACATAATCCACAAACATACGGAACACATATGCAACTGACATGTATGCATGACAAACACATTCACCTTAGGAGAGTGCAACCACGCTCTGATACCAATCTGTAACCACTCTCCTCCCACATCTACCCAAGTAACCAGCCAACCAGGGTAAACATGCAACGGGAGAGGCCACTATGTAGGGATTCAACCTCCTTGGTGACCTTAAGGAAATGGAATCGACGGAACACATTAACCATACCTTCCACATCAGCAACAACACCCCTCAGAGACATCTCAGCCACTCAGACATCTTGCCCCTAGGTCCCATTGATATTTTAACCTCTTGACTTTTGGATGCTCTCATGCTATAGGAATTCCAAGATCCAGGGACCTCAAGATGCTCTCACAGGCCTGCAAGACAGCATCCATGGACTTTTCCCAGTAGACCTGTGCCAGCGTCTGCAGAATTCAAGGCACTTTTCTAGCCCAAAATTCTGACCACTACCCAGAACTTGCTATAACTTTCAAAATCCATCAAAAACATGATGACAAGACTACTAAACAAAAAATTAACCTCAGGACTAGGGTTGACCATCCCCAACTGGGACTAACATTTTGTCAAACAATTGGCATCAATGCAACCTAGAGGTCTAAAATATAAGACAGAGCATGAATGACTGAAAAATCTTATGAAACATGAAAAGAAGGATCACCACATTCTCCACTAAATTGTTATAACATCAATTAGGTCTTGCATCCATAAATTTAACAATTACAAGTAAATACATGAGATAACCATGACATGAACCAGTCAATTAGCCATGCTTATAACCAGCATAAAACCATATAAATAATAGAGATATAACATCCATTAAATATACATATAAACGAGTGAAAAAACAAGAGAACTTAGGCTTCATTAATCATAGGCAAATCTGACCAGGTTTGGGACTTCCATGTACCGCTCAACCATAGACATGGTTGTACCAAATCTTTCTTTCAATCATTCACCTGTGTGTCATATTCCAAGCATGAATGTGGGATCTCATGGGTAAACCAATCCAAAAACAACCAAGGGAATCCAGAGGTTAAACCACCTCCACCCTCACCAAACTGTGATCACACCAAAACATGTGCTCCATCACAAATGAATCGAACTTGGAATGTCATCTGAAATACATCAATATCCTTGAGGAATTTTCCATATTCTTGTCTCTCGGGATTTACCGCAATCCAATCTTAGATCACTAGGCCCTAACCCGAGACAAGTCTCTCAAGCTTTACTGCAATCAAAACCCAGATTATTAGGCCCTAAACAGAGACATCTCCCTCAGGCTTTATCGTGTATCCCGCCAAAATTAGTCAAGGGATTTCTAGGCCTCTAGGAATGAACCTTGAGACCACCTCTACCCCAAATTCTGAAATCCATCCAGAAAACCAAAGATGAAAACCGAGATAAGCATCTGAACATACCATGGCATCCAGAAAAATGAAAGTCTAGGTTGAAAACCACTTTCATAACTTGGAAAAACCATGCCACCGACAACAAGAGAACCATACACCAACATGTAACGTTGTACATGTCAAAATTAGTGAGGAAATCACACAGGCAATATGTTACCTGTAAGTATTCATGTTGAAGTTGCTTGATCTTACTCTTCCTTCCTTGATGCTTTCTTTCCTTCCTTTCCCTTTGCTTTATTTTCCTTCCTTAATCTGAAGCTAGAGTGCTCCAAGAAAACTCGAAGTGACCAAGAGTGAGAGAGAGAGAGTAATGAGAGAGCTTTAAAACTTGAAGTGAAAAAATGTTACCAACTGATCGTCATAATAATTTTTATCAATGAGGCCTCTATTTTTTTCATTTTCCATTATTTTCCTTCATTTTCCTCCTCACGTGTAACATGTGACCTTTCACCTTATTTTTTTCCTAATTTCCATTATTTTCATCAATAAATGTGTCTAAAAATTACATTATGCATTTCCAAAGGTTTTTCCATTGCCTTTTTCAATTTCCTTTGGCCATAATAAACGGAATTAACACCCATACTAGGATATATTGCCCAACATTCAGCTTGGAATACATGTGCCTTGACCGTGGTCTTATTTTGCCTTTGTCAACTTTTATTACATGGAATTTTCACCAAGGTTGTTACAGCTAGTCTCAAAAGGGTGCCACCATGTTAATGTTGCACCACTCTAACTATGACAAACTTCCCATGATGCTTAGAATGTATCCTCCCCTCCTAAAACCTGATGGTGGAAAATATGTGAAGGTCAAGCTTATCTTGCCCAAGCATCTCCATGATGTCAATGTCCACCCATCCATTATCAATCTCAGTTTTGAGCAACAAAAGGATAAATCTACCTCGCCATACAACGGAGGTTTCGAAAATATCCCATGCATCACACCCAAGGTGAACTAAATCACCCTCTCCCATGATCTTTCTCATCATAGAATGGAGTGTCATATTAATCAACTAGATCCCTGGATCCCATAGCCATACTAGAAATACACAACTCGCAAACCTCCCCGCCTACAATAGTGACCTATTGTTATTTGTTGGGACCCTTATGTGCCTCGTCTCTGACCCTTATGTGTATTTGATAGATGGATCCTAAGTATTAATAATTTGTCCCACACATGCCAATATTCCTTGCTCCTACTAGACCACACAGTGAAATCTGCTATCCTGCCTCCTGAAATTGCACCTCGATATAGAGTCTAAAATTTTTCTTTGTAGAGGATGTATTCCATCCAATACACCTCATGCTCATATAATACCTCAGACTGTCTCACAAAAAGTGCATCATGACCCTCCCTCACAATCACCTCCCCAAGTATGATCCTAGGGGTGGAACATATGTTACCTTAGCAATAAACCACGCAATCCCTAGGCATGTATCTTTGCACCCCCAAATGTCTCAACTGGAGAGTCTCCCTCCTGCCCATGACACACTGTGTCTCATCCAACTACCTAGGGTGAGCCTCCCATGTCCTATTTCATGTACTAAGAGCATCAAGAGGCAACATCCAAATGCTCTGCGATTGTAAGAAATATTGGAGAGTGATGGGTGGGTAGGTATTTAAGGGTATGATCAAGAGTCTACAAGGATACTAAAGAGTAATCCCATGGACATCCCTCTCTCTGCCTTGGATATGCTGATAAACAAATCAAAGATATTTCTCTGCTGAACATGGCATCCCCAGATGCTCAACACAATCCTCATTGATCCTGGGTGATTTGCACCCAATAGTACCCTAATGTCCCTTCCCATGGGTCTCCTTGGAGGCGATGCTCCCAGATCCCATTTTTTCACACCATATGCCAATGCATACCACCAAGTATCCTCATACTTCTTTGGATGCCACTATACACCTCGACATGTCCTTGTACACCATTGGATACCCCCTGTTATTGTTATACCATCTTGTACCATCTTATGTCCTGCCTTTGTCACCATAACTGCCACTCCGCATGTTTACTCAATGTGATGCGAGACGCTCCTCCTACTCCACAGCGCAATCCAACATATTATAGCACATCACCGTGCATCTCCATGCCCACCAACAAACTATTGCTCAATGCTAGATGTTTCTACACATCCCTAGATGTCATGGCCTAAATTTGTGACAATACATGTCGGCTCGCACCCAATTGACATCATCACCTCCACCATCGCATCACCATACCCTCTTATGAATGGATATCCCCTCTAAATCCTCCCTAAGGGACTAGAGAAGTGAATCTCCCTAGGCACTAGTAGTGATGCCACCACTACTTTGCTCCTTTATGTCCTTTGTGGCCCACATAAATGTGGAGAATTCCTATCCCCATTCAAGGAAATTTCTAGTGGCCTTTCAATGCCACCACCTCTGGTAATCTCTTGCCAGAGTGTGTTGATCATCCTGTGACCCACGCACAACCAGCATAACCAGATGACCCATGGAGTCCCCTCATAAATTGACTAGCCACTGGTGTTGACTGAAACTTCCCTAGCAAATGTGTGCACTCAATTGTTGGGTCAACTATACCACCAATTCCATAGTCAATCTATGTATATGGTAAATGGTAGTTAGTCCCACCTGGATCCCAATATGAACTTGGGCCTCTAGTATCCTCGATTCCTGAACATACTTGTTGACTCTCATTGTTCCCTATGACCGAATCCATAAACCTACCCCTATCCACCAAGTACCAACTTAGAATCTCTCGCCATCCAACACCAAGGGAAGGATTGAAATCACGTACCCTTGTACATGGAACTAGCCCTCCAACCTGCAAATGTTGCACCCTACATAGCTCATGTCGTCTCGTCTCACTGGTCTGTTCAACACATATCATTTGTTTAGGTAACTCTGCCTCTCCCTCTCTAATGTGTAGAGACAACCTACTAGTGCTACAAGCCCTATTTGTGTATGTATGAATAGGGTTGTTTTGATGCTCTAATGTGTACTCTAGTTGTACCATTAGGGAATCCAATTGTTCCCAATGTGAGTCAATTTGGTCGTTGACTCAACACAAACCACTCTCATGCACTCCAGCGCCTCATTTTGCTGCAGAATGGCCTCTCGTACTATCGTGATCTTCTTTTTCAATGCAAAAATTTCATCTTGGAACTAACAAAAATTTTGTGGGCGGTTATCATTTGAAAACTTCGTCACATATTTGGAGCTCTCTATGTCTTTTGGCACCTCGTCAATGATAGTTGTGTCTCTAGGAACCTCATCAATATGCTTTGGGAATTCATCATCTGAAAACTCGGTCACAGATTTGGGTACCTCATCAACTGTCAGAACCTCATCCATAGGTGGCACCTCCTAAACAAATGGCCCTCTAAGTTTATGCCCTACTCTCTCCACTGAGGTGTCAACCGGAGCTAGCATGGGGATCTCCAACAAGGGTGACTCCTGCATCACACTGGGTGTATCTATGTACTCCTCACAACATTATGTGTCCTCTGCCTCATGCTCAACCTCGTCCTCTGGCTCCTGATATCTAAAGCCAAGTCTCCACCAGTAGAAGTGCCCCCTGGTCTCACCCTCTAACTGTTGTTATCCTCTCCACTCCTTTTGTGAAGGTTTATTGCCCTAATTCTATTGACTTTCCCATATGGTGAAAATGGTTACACCCCAAGGACATTTTCACTTCTATTGTCTCTGTTGTAAGGTTGGGGATAGATATTGTCTGTCAACTTCCTCAACTAGATCAACCTCTCATCATTACAGCAAAATCCACCCCAAAATTCCTACATATTGAATTTTCTTTGAGCCATGGGTTTTTCGTTTAACTCATCACTATGCATACATGCCCAACACCTTCATGATCTTTCTAGCTTCCCAACAACTAGCCAAGATAATTCTTTGATACCACTATAATTCTAAATTGAAATTTATAGCAAATAACATAAACATCTACAAGGAACAACAACCATAAACAGATATCTCACATGCATATATAAACACCAGGAAAATAAAACAAAACAGTTGAGCCATTTTATTAATCTCGAGAATGATGAGTACAATGAGTAAGGAAAATGGAACCTAGGCTTGCTAATCCAAGTTATGCAAAACCCAAGCGAGACAACTCTGATATGGAGGAAATATTGGCCCAAACTGGAATTGTGCACTACTAAGGAAATTATTATTGTTGCTGCTAGAATGGGACTGAAGATTATTCTCTGAAGAATGTTTGGATCACCCTGAAATTCCAGTCACAAGCTCCACTCCTCATACCCAAAAATACCTAGATGGATGAAAGAGCATGTTGCTAGCTGGCATAAGCAATAAATAAGTGCCTTTCATTCATAAGCAATAAGTGCTCGCCTTTCAATAGACCGAACCCGCCCGGTAAGGCTGGCGCAGGACCAGCGTAGGACCAAACAAATAAGGTGCAGGGCCTTACTGGCTGGGTTGACCCAGGACCTTAACCTTTAAGGCCCATAATCAAATTGGGGGACCTTACTCTTCAAGTAGGTTAGGGTTTGGCCCAATTCCAAGCCAAAACTGAACCCACAAAGTGATGCAAATTTACCAATTAATCAAAAATACGCCCTGCTATAAGAATGAAGATTTTGGGTCCTAATATTGTACATAAAATTATGTAAAATTAGTTGGAGACTCCTCTCAATAAACCCCCAAAAACCCAGAAAGGGTTTGGACTGAATTCACCGACCCCCGATGACCCCCAACAATTGTGAATTGCCCAATCTAGCCAGAAAACGCCCCAAGATTTCGATACTATTGAATTATTCCCAAATCTACCAAGGGAAATTTCTCCTAGCTGTTAGTATCAGTCAGTTCAGCGTGTCACCAATGATCAAATATGCTCTTAAAAGGCGTTGTTAGGGTGTCAAGTCAAATTTTGTCATTTCAGTGAATCTTCAATAAGAATTTGATCACTGGCTATTGATGTCTTGGTCACTGCTACTCCCTTCACTTACTCATGGTCTTCATCACTCATCATGGTCATTGCCTTCTTCGAGGTATCATATCTTCATTTCAGTGTCTTGGATCATGAAATGGTTAAACTCCTCATTTTAGGTCATCGTCTAGGGTTTCACTCCATGTATCATCATGATACCATATGTCAAAACACAACATTTCCATCATGTAATTCAATGGGTAAAGGGAGTTAACAGCTAAGGGAAAGCAAAATAAAGGTAAAGGTAAGATTTTATTTCAAATAAGACAATGCTGCAGTACACTACCTCGTCTCATCATTTCTCATACGGCCATTTTTGCTTCTAAATATGTTTCTAACCAAATGGAGAAGAATTTTACAAAAGTGAAATAGATTTTGTCAATGATAATCCAAAGAAAAAAAACCTCCTTCAGTTTATGCACAGGTATTATGATTTGAGAGAAGTTCCCAAACTACACTTGCAACGGGAGAGTTGTTACACTTCTGAACAGTTTGACTTCAAGACATATTCTCAAGGATTTGGAGAAAGTGTTGGCAATTCTTAAGCACTCTATTGTGTAGCAGACATCCTAATATTTCCAATGGTACCTTCATATAGTGATTTCGATTAGTGGAAAGCAGACAAAAGTGCTATGCAAGTTGGCATTACACTTTTGTCAGAGACACCCCGGGTTTTTGGAGTGACCTTGGAAAATCAATTTTTCTCCATGATGGAGTGTCAAAATTACATTCTTGATGAGTTCATATTGTATCAAACTTCAAGAGCTTTCCAACGAGCTATCAAGTTCGAAAGTTGGAGCAATTTAAGGCCTCCAAAATCTGGTAGGAAGACGACATTGCGCTTCTGTGAACTGTGATGCGCTTTTGGAGGTGGCGTTGCGCTGCGCTTGTGATAGAGAAGCCTGAAAACTGCCCAAACTCACCCAACTTTCAAATTTGAGATTTCATTCCTACTTTTGGTTCTTCTAATCTTATTCACAAGTAAGTATTATCATCTAACTCACCTTTTTCCTTTGGCAAAGCAAGTGCAAATGTGAGTTTTCCTCATCTAGGGTTTATGAGAAATTTCATGTTGCGAGGCTATTGTAAATGATGGTTTTGTTAGTTATGACATTTCAAACTTGTAAATCTGTCATCTCATTTTCTGCACATGTATAAATCACCCTGTCATTCACTAATTAACTCATCTACCCTTAGTTTACCCCACCTTTACACAAACCCTAGCTCATACCTATCATTTTGGACAATTTCCTAGTAGGATTGTTTTTAAATTCTCCTACTCATTTCTCTCTCTCATTTCACTCCATTAAAACTTCCTAAGTTTTCTATAACCCCTATCCATCTACCAAAATTCCCCTATCATCATCTCCCTTCCCTTACTCCTTCATTTCATCATTTCCTTCCTTGAGCAAGAAAACAAACAACTTAAAGCCAAACAACTCATAATGGAGAAAGATGCTACAACAAGGAGGAAAAGTTAAACCAGTTAGAACCTGGTGAACATGAGGAACCTGAAAAACAAGTTTTGAAAAAGAGGCCAAGGACCAAGGGACTCAAAAAGGCATTGAAGGAGGAGAAAGGACATAATCTACTAAATGAAGACCTAGACATGGAGGACATAATTGCCTTGGAGATCAATGAGGATAGAGAGTACTGACTAAGTAAGTTTAATGACCACTTAGAACAGCGTCTTTACAAAGCTAACAGGGATAATCAGCTATTGAGGCACATGGCACACCATTATTAAACCAAAAACATGATATGTAACATCAAGCTCAACTAGTTGAAAAATAAGCTAAAGGAAACCCTAAAGGACACAAATGAGAGGGGTAACTTGGAGATTATTACTGAAGTATCCATGAGGGAATTCCATACTTAATTTTTCACTTCATGACCAATTTTGAAGGTTTTCTGAGCATTTTTGGTTTTTTAAGAATTTTGGTGCCAAATTCATAAATTTGGCTAGTCACATAAGCGTAGCGCCTTAGCGCTACGCTTTTTCCTCAGGGCTCCAAAAGACAAGTGGATTACATTTTTGGAAACCTAATGACCTCCTATCAAAACCCATTTCATCATATTTCCCAAAGAGGGCTCAAATTTTGAGAAAAATGAGAAAAAGGGGTAAAAACTCATCATTTTGCCACTCTTTTTTACAGGCATTGTGCTTCTGGAGACACTTTAGGAGAATGATTTTTTGAAGGCCTTCCCATGGGTAATTTTCAATAATTCAAGGTGTTATGGAAACTACACAGGCAAGGATAGTTGATCGTTCTCTCAGATCTCAATTTTGACTTCAAGAAGGCACCTAAAAGCTGGCTCAAAGTTGGCGATGCGCTTGCAAATTTATGAGTTTTTATTTAAAATTTCAATGTGTAATTTCCTAGTTTTTTAGTTTGACTTGGTCAAAGTCAAAACTCATGATGTAATTATAGTAGTTCGAGGTTAGATGATGTAATCATGAATAAATAGACATGATAGGTTTTTTTATGGTTAATTAGGCCTCATAAAGGAAGCAAAATTCAAAACAGTCTAAGGTAAGAGTTTGTATTTGACCTTCTCACTCTCACCTATTGGTTGAGAGAATCTTGGAAACAGTTCCACCACCTAGGAATTTGACTCTTAAATGTGGGGAGGTTGTTTGGTTGAGTTTATATGTATCATTTATCATTCAGAGAGAGGGGTTGGAATTTTCTGGTGAGGCTTGTACTTTATGTTTTCTTACAGCTAATCAAGGAGCAGTTGCAACTACATTTCAGGAATACTTGTTCAGTAAGTCTATGGTGTCATTTTTCTTTCAAATCAATTTCTAATTGATGAAATCATCTCTGTTATCATACTTTATCTTCTTCTTGTGGTTTTTCTTACAATCATATAGACAAAATTCTTAGATTTAAACTCTGTTTATGTGGAAAATCATGCTTGTGCTTCTTTTCATATATAACTAATGAATTCATACTTATACATGCTCATTATGTTTTCCTAAGCTCTCATACCTATACTACATTGACAAAAAACCTTAAATTCACCATAACGCACTAATATCTAGCTCCTCTTTATACTTATCATTGTACACTTGAGGCCTTGACCTAATTACTTGTTCTAATCCCTAGTCCAGGAAATTAAAAAATCCTAAATTCTCAAATACTCAAACAAGACTTGTATATCTAGCCTAAAACCTATTTCCTTCAGTTATTCATTGACAAATCCTTAAAGAGATCCCTCTCTGGTTCAGTAGTGCTAGCTACAAAACTGAAAGTGGTTTGAGGTTACCTTCTTCGATTTCCTCCTCAGCCTAGGAAATCGTGGAGGATAACACTAGCTCTGGCTAAATTCTCCACTGATAAATACCTCCTATCTCTCCCAACTCCACTTCTTTAAACCCTCGCGCAACACTTAGTCAAATAGATTCATGCCCCTTCCAACAGATAGAAAAATAGACTCAAGTAATAACCTCCAATCCAGCGTGGTGAATCATTGTCCAAACTTCAATCTAAAAATAAAAAACTCCCTACAAAATCTCGAAGCCTCTAACCCGTGTGTGCTCCCAGAATGTGCTCCATAAAAATACCTCTAAGCTCAAAAAATGCACACTACTGAGGAAACCCCTGCAATGATGTCCAATGGAAGCTCTATATTGATCTTTCCAAATTTGCAGGGTTGTTTTGACTTTGAATTGGGTAAGTCAATCTGAATTTTTTATTCTCTCTCTTTGCTAAACATTTGATATAATAATAAGAAGATTTGATCAAAGGGTTTTCCCCACATTGGGGTTTTTCCCTGATATCCACCAAATCTGGTATCCTCTTGTCTTCTTCATTTTGTTTCATGTTCTATCTGTTTTTATTGTCAATGTGATTATAAATTGGAAATTTTTATTGGGTTGCTAAGCAACATTGAAGTAAATTATGCTAACATAGAACATACCGTTGTTAACTAAAATTAACATGGTATCAGAACCCAGGTGAAGACAAAGTTCAAGGACAAATCTGACTATCATTCATGTAAGATGTGTTTAGGCCCCTATAATACTAGTGCATTCCCCTATTAGTATTGTCATTGTATCCTTGTATTTTTATTGTTGTGCCCGTGTTTTCCCCATATTGTTATTATTGTGCCCCAGAGAAGCCCTCTATTGTTATAGTTGTGCCCTTACATTATTATTATTATGTCGGCTTTGACTATATTGTGACCCCTTAGACTCCTATATATAGAAAAGAAGTCTTTTCAGTTGTATCATCTAAAAATTGTTTTTTTTTGTAATGTAAATGAGGTTTTCCCCTCGAAGAGGCTGATTTTGAATTACGTGTTCTATATTTTTTTTCTATTTTGTGAGTTGGTTACATAACAGTTGGGATCAAAGTTTTGGATTCTAGGGTTTCGCTGCTTCAAATAGATCATCGTGGAAGTTTTTCTATAACATTTTTTCTATAATGTTTCAAAAGCTAAAATTAAAACCCATTTGAGCTAAAAACTTTGATGAACCTCAGGTACAAATTTCAGATCTTATGTCATTATATTTTCGGAGATATGATCCAAGGAAGTTAGGGCTTTTGAAGGCTCCTGAATTATATCTCAAACAAGTGGCTTGGGGCTAATCGTCATAACTTTCTCTTTGAGAATCAGATTGAAATTTCGTAAAAAGGTATAAAAAGAGGATGAATTGTAGTTTTATTTTTTATTTGCTTCAAGTCTGAAGGTCAAAACAGTGACATGTGGAACTTCTTACAAGTTCGCTCTACTGAACCAGTGAATAATTAGGTCATCGTGGGAGATTTGGAATAACTCTTTCTTGCAGAATCCAATCTTGATCAGACTTGCGAGGTTGGAATGAGGACTCAGAGGGATACCAAAATATGAAATTCCAGACCTTTGAGATCCGAAAATACAGAAATACAACACATTTAATATTGAGCTCCTACGCCCACGGGGCTTTGGATTGACGGTGAATGGGTGCGCTGTTAAGGCACTCCTTGCGATAGGTCACCGGTTCAAATCCCCCGTGGGTACTTAGGTTAGTCTAATAGATAAAATATATATATAATATATTATATATATATATTATATATATATATATATTATATATATGTATATATGAGCTCCTACAAATACAAACAAAGATGTGTAGTCTTTTTAAAATTTTGCATAAGTTTCGTTTGAAAAAATAGATTGAAGAAATTCAAAGGAAATAGTGAAGCATAATTATAATTAATTGATGCCCGAAATAAATAAAATGGAAACACCTATTAAGAAACCTGAAATCTCTAGTATGACTCATGAAGAAGAGGAAGAAATGCAACATTATATATCAAAATTACGAAACCAAATGCAACAAATTTCACTCTCACAAAAAGTAATAGAAGCTAAGATTGATAGTTTAAAGAAAGGCGTGGAAACTAAGATGGATGGTTTAAAGAATGGCATGGAAGATAGTATGGATGGTGTGGAAGCTAATATGGATGGTTTAGAAGTAAACATTGAATATTTGAAAAAAGACATGGAAGGTTTGAAAGGAGGTTTGGCAAAGTTGCTACAAGAAATGCTTCATAATGACAAAAAGGTAGTAGAGAAAACTCATGATGAGAACAAAATAAATGTTAATCATGATTTCATAGACTCTAACGTTGGATTGAAGACCCACCATGTTCCAAATATTGATATGAGGAATTTTGATGGAAAGGATCCCATAACATGGATACTACAAATGGAGCAATATTTTGATCTCCATAATGTGCAAAACACACAAAAGGTACACATTGCGACTCTATATTTGGAACCCAATCAGTTTGTATGATATCGATGGATTTTCTCTCGTAAACAAATTGTCACTTAGGCAATTTTTAAGAATAAATGATAGCACATTATGATGATACAAAAAGAAACACCTTTTTTATCCAATTGATAAATCTCAAACAAAAAGGTCCAATGGTGGAGCAGATTGAAGACTTTCAAAAATTGAATATAAGGGTAAAAGATATTCTAGATGAGCATAGGATTGATGTGTTCATAGGTATATTAAAGGATAACTTCCAACATGAGGTTCGCCTTTGGGAACCTGATTCATTGGAGAAGGCATTCAGGTTGGCAAGAAAAAGTATGGCAATAAGAAAGCCTACCAATCACAACTATAAATATAAAGTGTTGTTCTCCTCAGCCTTCCACAACCTACAAGGTTGAAACCACAACTATTGTAATAAAAAAGACAAAAAGGGCTTTATTAGATTTGTGATAGAAAATACACTAAGGTCAAAATTGTATTGAGAAGAAATTATTTTACATAGATCGTGAAGAGGAAGAAGAAAATAAACAAGAAACATCAAAAGAATAGGATCCACACTAGGAACAAAGCCTAGAGAAAGAATAAATGAATCCGACCATATCATGTAATTCATTGGCTGGAATAACCACTCCTCAAACTATCAATATATAAGGGTATATCAAGAATAAAAAGGTAAAAGTGTTGATTGATTCGGGCAGTACCCATAATTGTATTCATTGTAAGATAGTGAAGGAATTGAATTGCTTCCTATATCCAGCACCAGAGTGTCAAGTTATAGTTAAAAATAGAAAAACCATAAATTGCTTTGGAAAGTTCCATAATATCAAGCTATCCATGGGAGAATATCTGTTGAATAGTCCAATGCTTTCCATTCCAATGGGTGGTGCTCATGTTGTACTAGGAGTCCAATGGCTACAATCTTTGGGTATGATAGATTTTAATTTTCAAAAAAAAATCTTGAATGTTTTTTCAGAAGGAAAGGAAGTTGAATTAAGGGGTATTATAGGAAAACCAAGAAATATAATTATCTCTAACAGCATGACAAAGCTTCTATAAATAACGTGGTGTGATTGCATAACTACGTTCGATAGAGGTTCCCATGTCGAAATCATCTATTTCTCCAGATCTCCAAAAAGTCTTGAACAATCATTCCAAGGTATTTGAGACTCCCAAAATCCTCCCACCTATTCATGATCATGATCATGCTATTCATTTGATTCCAGGGAGTGTTCCTCCAAACATCGGGCCTTACAGATATCCCTATGCCCAAAAGAATGAAATTGAAAACATGGTTGCAGAAATGCTAGAGGTTGGTATAATTCAACCTATTCAAAGCTATTTCTTTGCTCCAGTAGTATTGGTGCACAAGAAGGATGGATCATAGCGCATGTGTCTGGATTATAGGGAGCTCAACAAGCTCACTATTAAAGATAAATTTTCCATTCCTCTCACTGATGAATTATTGGATGAATTGTGTGGAGCAATTTACTTCACCAAGTTCGACCTTCATTCGGGATATCATAAAATCATAATGAAGACTGAAGACATTCCAAAAACAGAATTTAGAACTCATGAGGGTCATTATTAATTTTTGGTCATGCCTTTTGGTCTTACCAGTGCACCTTCTACATTTCTAGGTTTGATGAATTCCATTTTCAAACCCACCCTTAGAAAATTTGTGTTAGTATTTTTTGATGATATACTAATATAAAACAAGTTTTGGAAGGATCATGTTCAACATGTTGATAGAGTTATCAAGCTATTGGAGGAGAAACAATTATATGCAAAAACCTCCAAATGTTTCTTTGGAGTACAAGAAGTGGAATATTTGAGTCATATTGTATCTCATGAAGGTGTTAAGGTAGACCCTAGAAAAATTAAAGCCATTAAGGAATGAAAGATCCCCACATCCATAAAGCATCTACGAGATTTCTTGGGTTGACATGGTATTATCGCAAATTTGTTAAGAATTATGGGAAAATAGCAAGACCTCTAACAAAATTACTGAAGAAAGATGCATTTTCTTGGACTCCAAAAGAAACGAAATACTTTGAACATCTTAAAGAGGCAATGTGCTAAGCACTCTTCTTAGCTCTGCCTACTTCACAAAAACCTTTATTGTGGAATGTGATGTCTCGGGAAATGGAATTGGTTTTGTTTTAATGCAATAAGAAAGACCCATTGCTCAAAAGTCATCCAATAAAAGGAAATAATTTGCACAAAGCTATTTATGAAAAAGAAACGTTGGCAATACTACATGCACTTAAGAAATGGTGACCTTACCTAGTAGGAAGACACTTCAAGGTAAAAATAGATCATGATAGTCTAAATACTTTATAAACAAATATTATCTTCAAAAGAACAACAAAAATGGGTCACAAAAATGTTGGGTTATGACTTTGAAATCATCTACAAAAAAGGGAAGAAAAATGGTGTTCCAAATGCACTCTCAAGAAAGGATGAGGATGTGGAAGCATTGCTTTGCACCATTTCTATTATCCAACCAGATTGGATAAATGAAGCAAGGGATGAACGTAAGGATGACGAAGAAGTGTGGGGACTCATTCAAAAGTTACAACAAGACCCCAGGACATCTGATACACCTAGCTAGAAAAATGATTCATTATGGTACAAAGATCACTTATACCTCTATAATAATTCCCAACTCAAACAAAAGATTCTTATGGAATCTCACACCTCTCTCTTACTAGGGCACTCAGGGTTTTTAAAAACTTACCACAATGTTAAGAAGGGATTTTTTTTGGGATGGCCTTACATCTGATATTCAAAAGTTTGTGGCGGAATGTTTGGTTTGCTAACAAAATAAAGTTGAAACAAATAAGACCCTAGGTCTATTACAACCTTTATTCATTCCAAGTCAACGTTGAGAGGAGGTTTCAATGGATGTTAATCATAGGTTTACCCAAGTCCAAAGGAAAGAGTGTCATCATGGTGGTAGTTAATAGACTTACCAAGTATGCACACTTTTGTGCATTATCTCATCCCTTTAAAGCTAGTACAGTTACTGTTGCATTTATGGAAACAATTAAAAATATACATGGAAACCCAAAGATTATTGTAAGCGACAAAGATCCCATTTTCATTGGAATTTTGGACAGAATTATTTCCTTGTCTGGGTTCTCAATTAGCTCATATCTCATCTTATCATCCTCAATCTGATGGCCAAAATGAGATAGTGAACAAATGTTTCGAAGTATATCTTCGTTGCTTTGTATCTGATAAATAGACATAATGGGTCAAATGGTTACCTTTTGCTGAATGGTGGTATAATACTTCCTTTCATACTGCAGCGAAAATGACCCCATTTATGGCTCTTTATGGATATCATCCACCATCCATCACATCATATTTAAGAGAAAATTCTAAGGTTCAATCAGAGGAAGATGACATCAAGCATCAACAACAAGTTCTCCAACTCTTGAAGGATAACCTCACTTTGGAACATAATAGAATGAAACAACAGGGAAATCAACATCGCAGCGAAAGAAGTTTTGATGTAGGTGACTAGGTATTTCTATGGCTACAACCATACAAACAAATGTCCCTCAAGCAAGCTAAGAAGGATAATAAATTATCGCCAAAGCATTATGGTTCATATGAGGTGTTGCAAAAGATTGGTACTATGGCATACAAATTGGAGCTTCCTATAGCTTCCCGAGTGCACCCATTTTTACATGTTTCATGCTTAAAGAAAGTTATAAGTGACAAGCTCCTAGTTCAAACAATATTTCCAGAACTTGATGAAGAAGGAAAAATCATATTGGAACCTGAATTAGTCACAGAAACAAGAACTCAATAATTATGAAATCGATCAATTTCAAATTATCTCATCAAATGGAAAAACTTGCTAAATATTCCACATGGGAGGATGAGAATTTTATACAAAAGCATCCATAACTACTCAAGCATTGAGGACAATACTTTTATGAAGGAGAGGGACAAGTTAGCTCCCTATAATACTAGTGTATTCCCTTATTATTATTGTCAATGTAACTCCTTATTGTTATTGTTGTGCCCATGTTGTCCCCATATTGTTATTATTGTGTTCCATAGAAGCCCACTATTGTTATTGTTGTGCCCTTACATTATTATTGTTATGTCAGCTTTGAGTATATTGTGACCCCTTAGACTCCTATATATAGAAAGGAGGTCTTGTCAGTTGTATCATCCAAGAATTGTTCATCTGTGTAATGTAAAGGAGGTTTCCCCCTCGAAGAGGCTGATTTTGAAGTCGTTGTTCTATCTTTTCTTCTATTTTGTGAGTTGGTTACATAACAAGATGACTTTGAAATTGACTTTGGAAGAGCATGATGCAATGAACTATGTAAAGGGAAAACTAGTGGAGCCTCCTTCAAATGCACCTGTTGCTGCAAAAAAAAATTTAAAGGTGACGTCAAATCTAAGAGAATTAGAATAGACTCCATTCAAAAGAATTTGGTTTCTTATATTTATGATTTGGAAACATCTAAGGAGATGTATGACAAGATTTTTGGGATGTTCAAAATGAACAATGCAAATCAAATCCTCTTTCTCAAGAACAAGTTGAAGGACATTAAAATGGAAAAAGAGGAGTCTATCCAATCCTATGTCATGAGGATCACACAAAAATAGAATGACCTTCTATCTATTGGAGAAGTTGTTGATGACATGGATATCACTCTCATTGCACTTGAAAATATTACAAGAACATGGGTTGTGTTTAACACCGTCATCCTCAAGAATGACAGGATTCTTGGTTTCGATGAATTATTGGCTAGATGCACTCAAGAAGAAACAAGGATGGTGTAAAGAGATAAGACTTCAACTAGGAATTATCCTACTGCCTTCCCCGCTTATGTTAAGAGGAAAAAAAAAGTTGGTCCAAGGAAACAAGGTCCAAGATTTAAGCAGGGATTCAAAGAAGGAAGAAAAATAAAGTGCTACAATTGCAAAAGGTTTGGCCACTATGCTAGAGAGTGTCCTCACAAGAAGGATATTCCAAGCGATGATGATAACAACAACCACAACAATTACAAAGGAAATGGAAATCAAATGAACAAGAAGTTCAAGACTAAAGGAAAGAGAAATTCTCCCGCTGCTCGATATGGAAATGGTTGACCTCCCAAAAGATCAAGAAATTTTAGGTATGAGGAAAGTAATGTTGTAGAAAAACAAAATGAATTTTATCTTAATTCCTCTTTATATACTACCTCTCTCCGAGATACGTTGGATCATTGGTTGATTGATAGTGGAGCTTCGAGGCACTTCACTACGTACAAAGAAGTCCTCTCAAGTTTGATTGAAAAGAAGAATAATTTAGAGATCATACTTGGAGATAATGCCACCTATCTTGTAAAAGGCATAAGTATTGTTACTCATCACTTGAATCAAGGTCAAACCATTCATCTACAAGAAGTATTCTAGGTGTCTTATTTGAATAAGAACCAGGTATCTATTTCTGTGATGGAAGATAAAAGCTTCAAGGTAACATTGATTGATGGAAAGGTACTTATTTGGAAAAGAAACCATAAATATGCATTTACACTTGGATTTAGGGTTGATGGTCTTTATCAAGTTGGAGGAAGTCCTTTAGAGCCATGTCTTGTGATACTTCTCTTAAATATGAATTATGACATCAGATATTTTCCCACCTTCATAACAAAACCTTACGTGGGGTAAGGAAGATGGTCACAAGCATGTCTGAATTCAACATGAATCATGAAAGAGTTTGTCAGGGTTGTGCAGCTAGGAAGCTTACAAGGGAACCATTCCCTTCAAGTGAAAGTCAAACTTATGATATTCTTCAACTAGTCCATTTTGACCTATCTGGTATGTTTCACGTAACATAATTGGGATGATACTTATATTATGCTAGCTTTGTAGATGACTTCTCTCGCAAAACATGGATCGATTTCTTGAAGAAGGATGAAGTGTTCAAATGGTTTCGTTCTTTCAAAGCTTTGGTGGAAAATCAAACAGGGAAGAAGATCAAAATATTAAGGACCAACAATGAAACTGAATATGAATCAAATAAATTCAATAACTTTTGCAGAGAGGTTGGAATTAAGAGAGATAATCATTTCATACACTCCTTAAAAAATGGAGTTGTTGAAAGGAAGAATCGAACGATCATGGAAGCAACCTGTGCCATGCTCCATGATCTAGGTTTACAAAGTTCTTATGGGGAGAAGCTTCCAATACTGTCGTGTACGTTCAAAATAGGTTTCCACATCATGCATTGGATTTCAAGACACCCAAAGAAGTTTTCATTGGTAATAAACCTAATGTTTCTAATTTTAGAATATTTGGTTTTCTCATGTATTTTCATGTGCCTAAAGAGAAGAAAAACAAGTTGGGGCTCTAAGAAGGACATTTCATGAGAGTAAGAAGCCAAACAGGCATCAAGGGTACCTTGTTTCTATGAGGACTATTGTTCAATCTGAGCCATGTACATTCAACGAAGTCATAAAAAACCATGTCTGGAAGGATGCGATGAATGAGGAATACAAATAAATCATGAAAAATGATGTATGGACATGGTTCCTAGACCCAAGGACAAGTTTATGGTTACATACATCTAAATGGATTTACAAAATCAAACATGGAGTTGATGGGAGTATTAGAAAAAATAGATCCAAGTTCATTTCTCAAGGCTTATCTCAAAAGGAAAGAGTGGACTATTACGAGATATTTGCACTAGTTTCCTGATATACCACTATCTGATCGATTATTACTCTTCTTGCCTCTCAGGGATGTACTAAAGGATGTTAAGACTGCTTTCTTGCATGGCTCTCTTAAGGAGGAATTCTACTTGGAACAACCTCCATGGTTTGAAGTACTAGATCAACGGACAAACGTGTGCAAGTTGAAGAAATCCCTCTACAGGTTGAAGCAAGCCCCCAAGGCTTGGTATGAGAAGATTGATAGTTATCTTATGAAGTTGGGATTTACAAGGAGCGAAGATTATCCTAACCTATATTTCAAGGTTGGAAAGGACATTCCTCTCATTTTGGTCCTTTATGTAGATGATGTCTTTCTGATAGGTGCATACCCTCTCATTTATCAATGCAAGAGGGATTTGGCTTATGAATTCGAGATGGAGGACCTAGGTTTAATGTACTACTTCTTCGGCTTGGAGGTTTGGAAAAATCTAGGTAAAATTTTATTTTCTCAAGGAAAATACATTGTGAAGTTGTTCGAGAGATATGGGATGGTGGATTGCAAGTCTGTGTGTACTCCAATGGAACTCAACTTCAAGAAGCTATGTGGAAGTATTGTTGGGCCCAAATTGGAAAACCCTTATGAATATAGACAACTATTGGGGGCCCTAATGTTCTTGGTAAAATATCGTCTTGACATATGCTTCGTTGTGAATACGTTGAGTTAATTTATGGTCGAGCATCATGACATACATTGGATTGCTGCTAAGAATCTTTTGAGATATATCTGGGGCACAGTGAATTATGGACTGAGATACACAGCTAGGAATTTGAAGTTCCATGGATATATAGATGTTGACTAGGCTGTGAATGCGGTGGATCATAAGAGCACGTCTCGATGTTGCTTCTCATTAGGGTCTACTTCAATTTCTTGGATAAGCAGGAACCAAAAATCGGTTTCTCTAAGCACCATTGAGGCCAAATACATTGTTGTATACCACCGTGATCTTCTGTGACAACCAGAATGGGATTCACTTTTCAGAGAATCATGTGTTCCATGACCGTTCCAAACACATTGATATTAGGTACCACTTTATCCGAGATATGGTAGAGCAGGGAGAAATAAGGCTCCCTCACATCAGGATTAATGAGCAGGTCGCAGATATCCCCATGAAGCCCTTTGGGAAGGTCAAATTCTTAACCTTCCAAGAGAGACTTCAAGTCAAGGAAAGACCCTCCCAAGAGGGTCCCGGTTGAGTTGGACATTGAGCTCTAGGAGCTGTAGAGGGCTTGGGGTACTTATTGGAGCTTTGAGTGACCATAGGGTGAGTGGTTCACCTTCCCCTATTGGTTTGTTGTATACAGGGTGAGTGGCTCACCTTCCCTTGTGATATCCCATGACAGTTGACATTTGTGTAGGGTGAATGGTTCACCTTCTCCTATGATTGACATATGCATAAGAAGAGTGGTTCACCTTCTCCTATGGCATATGAGCAAGATGAGTGGTTCACCTTCTCCAGCTAATGCCCCAAAATACATCTTACCCATGTAGTTTGGGACTCATGGTAAGTACCTCTCATATGGCCAATAAGTTGGGAAAAGTGGATAGGGACCATAGCAATATTGATGGACACATCGTGTATTGTCGTACTCCTTATGTCTAGGACGCATGGTGTTCAACGACTTAATCTGTGATCAAGTCTGATTGAGGTTCTACCTCTGTACTACCTTTTGTCAGTGGAGAGTTGTAAGGTCTTGTGATTCACTCTCGATAAATAAGCTCACCAGTTGAGCATTTACTTTCAGTTGTTAGAGTTTTTATTTTCTGCATGTAGATGGATAAAGAGAAGTCCCATGGAGATTTGTTGATTATAAAGTACATATATCACTGATTCCATGCCCAATGGTGAAGGATATTGGTCTGAAGATTCTCAGCACCTTTCCAGTAAGGCATTATCCCCAGTGGTAGCCAATGTTGTCACTCACTCCTTTTTCAGTGACTAGTGGCTTCAAAAGCCAAATAGCAGTGTTGTCTTATGCCAAATTTTGAGCCACAGACATTGTTAAAGCCAAACCAAACCCTCTCCAGTATGTAGTGCTCAGAAAGATATTTCCATTGGTATATATAATTCCAAAAAAGGGTTCATGGGTCAGAAGTTAGGGCCTGTTGAAGAATCCCTTTAAAAAGCTCAAAAAACCCAAAAAAATGGCCAAGTGTTGAAGAAAAATCACAATCGAGACTTGGGACAGTTTGTTGCAGTTGCATATTAACATCAGCGGGTCTTGGCACATTGCATATATCGCATTTTTTCATATCGGCGAGGTCCTGGGTCTATGAAAACATTCTATCGGCGGATTATCGGCGTTGAAGGCCGATATTATGGTCCTGCAGTCTCGCATTATCGCATTTCGGTCGGATGGTGTATTTATCGCAATCGGTGGGTCAAGGCCCAACACTTATCAGTGATAGCAATGGTTTAAGTCCCGAAACAGGAAAGGGGGTCGATTTTCGATATAGTACTAAAGTTCTAGAAAGGGGCCGATTCTGATTTACAAAGGAGAAGGCTTACAAAACAAGGTCAGCTAGGCCCTTTTCTCTCCCCTCCAGGGGCCCATGTGGCGGCCTCTAATTAGTCCTCTGAGATGATAGGGCAGTTGTCGTCAGCAGTGACATGGCAATACAGTTGATGACATGGCAAAAGACACATATCACCTGGTTTCAATGTTTTTAAGGGTGATATGCAACCATTTCTAGGTGCCACGTGTCACCACTCATAGGGTGACACGTGGTAGTGATGACGTCACCCCGCAGATCGGTGATCGTAGCTATTAAGGGGAAAAAGCTTAAGACATTGGTGCAGAGCGATTGCGATGTGCGAGACTCCTCCCTGAGTGCGATAAATGACTAGGGCAGGGTCTATAAAGACCTCGCGTCTGAACTGTCGGCCCACTCCAAAGAAAAGGGTAAGGGGTCTTCTCCTCCAGTAGGTGATTGCGATATGCAGGCATTCCCCCCACACCCCCCGGATGCAATAAAATATTATATCAGGGTCTATAGGTACCTGGGGTCTGAACTACTAGCCCACGCCAAGGAAAAAGCATAGAGAAGGGTAAAATAGAGTTGAAGTGTTGATATGTGGGATTTGCGATAACAAAGGAAAAAGCCTCCAAACACGGGTCTGAAGGCCTTAGCGCCTGAGGGCTTAGCCCCTGGTTCCAGCCCTCAATCACACAAGGAAAGCCACGCGAGGGGGTATGATAAAGAGGGCTAAGGGGAAATCGAAAATGCCAATTTTCACTTGTTTTAAAGGAAAAATTTCGCGCCTATGTGACTATGTTGTTTCCATGGAATGCATCTCACCTACCACGTCAAGGCACTAGTTGTGCAGTACAGAGGTTTAATGGTGGATGGGCTAACAGCTAGAATATTTAGTGTTGGAGAAATATAAGGGACTCAAGAAAACTTAATGGCACAGCGTGGTGCTCCACTCCCTCTACATAGAAAAGGACCTCTTGGGCACACGCCTTCCCCCACTCCGCTCCCTATTCCACCGAACAAGTCACTCAAGCAATTAAGGAAGAATTGACAGAAACTGGGAAAGTAGCAAGTGTAATGCATCACAACAGGGATGTGTCTTGATCAAGGGCCTCCACTGGAATAGAAAGGGGGTACCTCCTTCATCTCTCCATTTTCTTTCTCTATTCATTAATTTTTGTTTATTTCCAAGAAGGGATCGATCCCGATTGTTATCTTTTTGGGGCACACGAGCCTTAGACTGAACGAGACAGCGAGTCTAACATGACAGCTGGGGCTCGAGCTTAGATATTTTGTAAACAGTAATTCCATCTCCCCCTCCTCTTATAAATAGGGGGAAGCAATATTATACGGAGGTTCCAAAATTTCTCACCCGAGGGGTTTGAATTCTGAGTTGCCATTTTGGTTCAATTTGTTTTTTATGGGACTTCACAGATATCATGTTGAATGTGTGGAATGGGTATTGGACCCTTTGAGGTAAATGGTGCTTCCCTGTTGATTCCAACATGATTAATGTGCAACGTGTTTCCTCTTAGTAAATCTCACTTCGTTTGTGTTTTCCCATTCCTGAAATAGTGTAATGAGGCTCTTGGTTTCTTGTTGATTTGTGGATTTATCTTAGCTGCTAAATAGATAACAGTGCTTGGGGTAGCTCAAATTTACTTTAGCTATTGGCAGAAAATGATACCCATGTCACGTTTAGCCTTAAACTTTCTTTTGCACTCCTCTATTTCTATCATTTCATCGGAAAACAATGGCTTAGGACTCTGTGTTTCTTACAGCCCTATCCATTGAATTTCACTTTCGGCTGGAACGTCGCTACCTAGGATTCTATTTGTTACAGCGCTATGCATCTCTTTCCCTCCTTTCGTTCCTCCTCTCCACCACCACTAAAACTTCAGTTTTAAGTTGTCTCATTGTTGTGTATCAGCGACCAGAAAGAAAAGTCATTTATTTTTTAGATTGCCCAAATATACCCCCAACATTTGAATCTATGAGTTGGCCTAAATCTACCTCATTGAAGGCTTATTGAACCAAGCCCCCTCATCCTATTTCCTTTTTGTTTTACATGACAATTGAAGTAATGCAAACCCCTCACATATAACCTTACAAGCACTCCTCTATTTAAGATGTCCTAGACACTGGTCTATAATCAACCCATAAGTTGTCTCTACCGAGCTTTCTTTGCCTCCCGCTGCACTTGTGCTGCAGGTGCAAGATTTAGCGACAACACATTGTTAATCAAGTAAATGTGTGCATTAGTAAAGCATTCTTCGTGTTACAATAGTTTTTTTTGTTAGATTTATGAAGCCTTGGGTTATATCGACCACATTAATATTTTTAATATGGTTATACTAGTTACATTGTTATGTCATCTGAACCCTCATATTTTTAGATGAGTTCATAGAAGATGTAAGACCAAAATATATCAAAAATGTTCAAAACAATACTTGGTTAGAGTCCAATGGCCAGGTGCCAAAAATGTGATAGAGAGAAAAACAGTCAAAAATTTATTAGAGAGACTAACAGTAGGGAGAATACATAACAATTTGCATAATAAACCAGAGGGTGCAAGTTGTTATTCAAATCATCATAATAATGTTGCAATGAAACCAGAAGACAAGTTAAAGTTAAGTTATTGGGATTGGTATTAGTTACATGTTTCAAAATGACGTAATATAATTTATATACGAAATAAATTTTTTCATTTGAATTTGAGAAAACAATTTCAAGAATGTATTTTTTGTTGCCTAAAATTCATTTTTCAATACATAAATAGATTTAGCACCCTAAAAAACACCCTTGGGATATTCAAATTCTACATATTAAACAACTTAAACTCAAGTTTTTGAAATTCTCTACCAAATTTTTTATTAAAATTAACCAAAAAAAATGTTATTTCATAAGTTAGACATAGTATAATGCATTGATTGAGTCAATACTACATTAAATTGTAGACTACTTCCTTCAAAATAGTATAATGCATCGATTGAGTCATTACTACATTAAATGTGGCATGGGTCTCTAAAATTGTAATAGAATTTGAATAATGTAAAGAGTAAAGAGAAAGGCTCTGAGATATACCTTTATGAAAACAAACAATAGTTTTTGCAAGGTGTTGTCTAGTGAAATTATTGTTGGAATGTAGGGAATAATATGATTGTAAGAGTATTTGAATTTTTTTTTAATGGTATAAATAGATTCAGCATTATCAACAAAACTTGAAGCATCCAAAATCCTCAAACTTTACCACTATAACCAATTTTTCGAAAATTAATTTTATCAAAATTTTCAATATTTTTCCAGATAAAAACGTCACCTACTTGGACTTCAGAGGGTTTCATTATACAATAGATCATGTCTGAAAAGAATAAAGGATATAGCATGTCAATGGATACTCAATAGTCTGAACCGTCTTAATGAATATACAAATCATGAAAAGATGAGGTTAAACCTTAGTTATCAAAATTTGAAGCAGTGAAAATGATTTGATGTCAAATTTTAGGCGCAACAAAGCTTTATAATTAGAATAAAGAATATAACGATAACCCCAATAGACATGGCAACGGATTAAACACTCATGGAGTTACTTAACTCGTTTAGGTTAGTCCTATAACCATAACCAATATTTAAGCAAGATCTAAACCACAAGTGCACCAACTTCAAGGAAAAACAAGTAATCTTTGATGAACTGGTTAGTTGTGGCAAAAATAGGGCTAAATGTATTTTAGCCGAAAGAGGAAGAGCCAAGATTCCAACAACATAGATTAACAAATTAAGTATGTAAACCCTAGGTTGACTTAGATATCTCAAATTATATAGAAGATTTGTGGAATGTAAGAATTTCAACGTGATAAAGTTATTTAAAGCTTTGAAACCATCCAATTTGCTCTTTTCCTTTTTCTAGGGGTTAAATAATTGAATTTAAAGTTTGGTTTTCTTTTAAAACATTGGCAGAGATTTTAAACTCTGATTAAGTAAAGAGCAAGCTCAAAAATAGAGTGAAAAAAATAAAAATAAAATTTGGACGTGTTGTAAAAAAATTTAAAATTAAAAGATTTATTCAATTAGAGATGTGAAGTGAAACCTACTTACATATGGTTGTTGAATCTCTTTTCATTTGTTTGAAATGCTCTAAGAATGTGATGAAGTCTTTTTCCATGTGATGTTGGAAGAAGAGGAGGTGATAAAGCAGCAAGCAAGTGAGTTTGGGTAGATGTTGCGTGTCTAAAGCACAATGGCATCGCTCGCTGTACCGTCCGCGTACACGTCTACCTTAGAACAAGGCAGATATTATAATATACCACCATCTCTGTAACAAGGGTTTTTTACACAGTCTTTTTTACAGTGCCCGCTTTTACCTGCTCCACGGTTTGAAGTATTGACCCCGAGTTTCATAGTCATTTTGTCTACTTGCTGCTCCATCTCTTGGCAGTTACCACAGGCAACTAGCGATTCCTTGCTCCTGACAATGATGGACCTCAATTTGGAGGATTACTCGGAAGAAACGTTGGCGGAGGGTTCTATCTAGACTACAGTGCATTTAGCTAAGCTCAGGTCACTTCTCTTTAGCAATGAACTGCATGAGACAATCTCCGACCTCCCTTCTCTCTGAGGTCCATCTGACCACCAGGTGATCTTGCCAGATGACGCCCCAACTTGGTTGTCCCTCTCCTCTCCCTCGTCGTCTCTGTCTTCCCTACGGTTTGTGTCAGGGTCCTCCCGCTCCATCTTCCACTACGATCCCCCTGATCTCGTCGTGCTCCTCCTCTCCCCCCTCTGGCAATTACACCATCATTCCCCCCTTAATGGGCGCCCTCCTTATCGACTCATCCCTTCCCCTGGAGAACCACCTGTATCGGAGCACACCCCTAACCAATGAGGAGACTCGGCTGCCGAAGTAAGGGCTTGCAAGAAGACTAAGTGCTTTCAAACCAAAGTTGTTGATACCTTTCTCAGGCTCAAGGAGGATATTCAACTCTGTGATACTATGGACTTCGCAGACAAGGTGCTAATCGAAAGAGTCAAGGGACGAAGCTATACAGCGACTTGTCTAAAAACATGGATATCGGAGGTCTAGGGGCATCATTTAGCGGACCTGCCCACAATGCAGACGTTTGTGAAAGGATGGCTTGCCCTTCGTTTCTCCAGGCCAGGCCACACGAACTGGGTACTATCGTCCTACTAGCATTTTGAGCATGCCCCAATCCTCTTGAAGTGTTGGTCTCTACTATTCGACCCGGACAAAGAACAGCTTGGCATTGGCCCGATCTGGGTCAAATTACCAAGACTCCTGTTACACTTCTGGTCCAAAGACATCTTTCGACACATTGGGAACTCAACTTGCACTGCCGAGGTCGAATATATTGCAACTAGTATGGCCTATTATGAAGCTATTTGGTTGAGGAAACTCTTCAAAGAGCTATTTGAGCATGTGTTGGATACCATCGTTATCAATTGCAACAATCAAAGAGGGATTTACCTTTCAAAGTATCTGCAACCGCTCCAAGCATATTGATATCAAGTACCACTTTATTCAGGATATGGTATGACAATGAGCAATATGGCTCCAACACATCAAGACAGATAAACAGGTTGTGGACATCCTCACGCAGCCCTTGGGGAAGGTCAAATTCTTAACCTTTTGAGAGAAGTCATATACAAACCCTCCCATGAGGCTACCGCTTGAGTTGGACATTGAGCTTTGGGAGTTCCTAGGGGGCCTAATGTACTTCTTAGAGCTATGTGCGATCATAGGGTGAGTGGTTCATCTTCCCTTATAAGTACGTTGATCAGCAATAACTTCTCCAATAGATAACACATCATTCTTGATTTGCGATATTCTCATGAAGATTGGATAGACTCCCCTTTGTCCATCTTGATATCCTTTAAGATGGTGAGTGGTTCACCTTTCCCTGTGATACCCCATGATGATATATGTGAGCACCAAGGTCAAATACATTGCAGCTACTATGGCCTATTATGAAGCTATTTGGTTGAGGAAACTCTTCAATGAGCTATTTGAGCATGTGTTGGATACCATCGTTATCTATTACAACAATCAAAGAGGGATTTACCTTTGAAAGCATGTGTTCCACAACCGCTCCAAGCATATTGATATCAAGTACCACTTTATTCAAGATATGGTACGACAATGAACAATAAGGCTCAAACACATCAAGATAGATGAACAGGTTGTGGACATCCTCACGAAGCCCTTGGGGAAGGTTAAGTTCTTAACCTTTTGAGAGAGACTTGGGAGTCATAGACAAACCCTCCCATGAGGCTACCGCTTTGAGTTGGACATTGAACTTTGGGAGTTCCTAGGGGACCTAAGGTACTTCTTAGAGCTATGTGCAATGATAGGGTGAGTGGTTCACCTTCCCTTATAGGTACGTTGATCAGCAATAACTTTTCCAATAGATAGCACGTCATTCTTAATTTGCAATATTCTCATGAAGTAGGATTGGATAGACTCCCCTTTGTCCACCTTGATATCCTTTAAGACGGTGAGTGGTTCACCTTTCCCTATGATACGTGATATATGTGAGCATTAGGTGAGTGGTTCACCTTCCCCTATGGTTGATCTCATGAAGTAGGATAGGATAGACTCGCCTTTGTCCATCTTGATATCCTTTAAGATGGTGAGTGGTTCACCTTTCCCTATGATACCCCATACTAATATATGTGAGCATAATGTGAGTGGTTCACCTTCCCCTATGGTTGATGATATATGCATAAGATGAATGATTCACCTTCTTTTGTGGCATATGAGCAGGATAAGTGGTTCACCTTCTCCTGCAAATTCCCCAACATACATCCTACCCTTCGTAATCTGGGATTCTTGGAAATACCTCTCATTTGGCCAATGAGTTAGGAAAAGTGGTTAGGGACCATAGCACTACAAATAGACGCATCATGTATTGTCGTACTCCCTATGTCTAGGATGCATGATGTTCAACAACTTAGTTGCTCAGAATCAAGTCAAATTGGGGTTCTACCACTAGTTATGTGGACTAACTCCTGTTAGTGGAGAGTGGCAAGGTCTTGTGACTCACTCTTGATCGATTCTTCTTATTATCCATATCAATCTTCAGCAGAGTTGAGAAAAGATACAAAGATAGTATTTGAGCATGTGTTGGATACCATCGTTATCTATTGCAACAATCAAAGAGGGATTTACCTTTGAAAGCATGTGTTCCACAACCGCTCTAAGCATATTGATATCAAGTACCACTTTATTCAAGATATGGTACGACAATGAACAATAAGGCTCAAACACATTAAGATAGATGAACAAGTTGTGGACATCCTCACGAAGCCCTTGGGGAAGGTTAAGTTCTTAACCTTTTGAGAGAGACTTTGGGAGTCATAGACAAACCCTCCCATGAGGCTACCGCCTTGAGTTGGACATTGCACTTTGGGAGTTCCTAGGGGACCTAAGGTACTTCTTAGAGCTATATGCAATCATAGGGTGAGTGGTTCACCTTCCCTTATAGGTACGTTGATCAGCAATAACTTCTCCAATAGATAGCACGTCATTCTTGATTTGCAATATTCTCATGAAGTAGGATTGGATAGACTCCCCTTTGTCCATCTTGATATCCTTTAAAATGGTGAGTGGTTCACCTTTCCCTATGATATGTGATATATGTGAGCATTAGGTGAGTGGTTCACCTTCCCCGATGGTTGATCTCATGAAGTAGGATAGGATAGGCTCCCCTTTGTCCATCTTGACATCCTGTAAGATGGTGAGTGATTCACCTTTCCTTATGATACCCCATAATGATATATGTGAGCATAGTGTGAGTGGTCACCTTCCCCTATGGTTGATGATATATGCATAAGATGAATGGTTCACCTTCTTCTGTGGCATATGAGCAGGACAAGTGGTTCACCTTCTCCTGCAAATTCCCCAACATACATCCTACCCTTGGTAGTCTGGGACTCTTGGAAATACCTCTCATTTGGCCAATGAGTTGGGAAAAGTGGTTAGGGACCATAGCACTACAAATAGACGCATCATATACTGTCATACTCCCTATGTCTAGGATGCATGATGTTCAACAACTTAGTTGCTTAGAATCAAGTCAAATTGGGGTTCTACCACTAGTTGTGGACTGACTTCTGATCGATTCTTCTTATTATCCATATCAATCTTCAACAGAGTTGAGAAAAGATACAAAGATAGTACATAATAACAAGATGGCATGATGATCGATGGTAAAAAATTAGAAGGCAGAATTCTCCTTAGTTGAGAGGGAGTGTTAAATTGTGCAACTAGGGCCAAATTCCACTTTGGACAAACTCATTTGATGGAGATAGCTATTGTATTGAATTTCTCTTTTCAAGAAAACCAAAATTGATCTAAACTTCACTAAAATTAGACAAGGAAAAAATGTTTTTGAAGTAAAGCCCACAAATGTGCAAAATATCAAGGTAGGCCACTACCATGTAGGTTCATGAAGCCCAAGAGACGTCTTTTGACCCACATGGATTCATATAAATAAGAGACCTCAAGCCTCATTTAGCACCATCTCAAATCAATAATTCTCTCTCTCCTCATTTGATTGGTTCATACATCTCATTGGGCCACTAACTTCCTCTCACGCGTGCAGATTTCAAGAGGCTCATTTGAATGTTGTTGACTTTTCTGTTTCAATTGAAGTTTGATCAACATTAACCAAGGTGATCTTGAACATATTTCCTTGCAATTTTAGAGGGTTTGACTCTAATGGATTAGCAAAATTCTAGGTTGTTTGACCTACACTGACCATAGGCCTATTTCACTACAAGGTTTACTTTAGGTTGACAACATTTAACTATTGCTTTGTTGACTATTTTGGTTTGACTTTGACCAACAAATGTCAAATTTGACTAGGTTTGACCAACCTCCCAATGGATTGTTTGTTGTTGCATTGACCACCATTGACTCCATTGACTTTTTGGTTAAGATTGTTTAGCTATTGTTTACTAGAAGCAAACCACCACTGTTTTGTCAAAGTTGTTTTGGACAATGTTCTGGATCATCTTTTATCAAGTTGACTTTGACTTCATCATTGTACATTATTGGATTCTCTTTGCTGAATTGATCAAGAGTTTTCACCATTTTGGGGCTTGGGTTTTTCCCTAGCTTGAGCCAAAAGCCAAAATTCATTCTTGTGTTCTCCTATCTTGGCTTGTCGCTTGTTTTTTCTTCCGCATTTATTGTTTATGTTCTATCTAAAGTTACTATCAATATGATTAATATAATTGCTATTTAAAAATAAGTAAAAGTTTTAAGGCATTCAAAATACAGAAAACACAAATATTATAAGGGAAGCAATTTATTCGGACAAAGTGGGAAGGTTTGAAAATTCGAACATTTGTGCTAAGTAGAGTGACAAGCGTGTCCCAAAAAAACACTTAAAGAAATCTTTAAGCAACCCGAAACTATCTTATAGATTTTTGACTTCGCCAAATTTTATATACAAAGCCCTCTCTCCCAACCATGGAACATTGATTGGTCCACAAGTCAATTTTGTTACTTTCCATATGACAAAGAAATCTTTAAGCAACCTGAAACTATCTTATAGATTTTTGACTTCGTCAAATTTTATATACAAAGCCCTCTCTCCCAACCATGGAACATTGATTGGTCCACAAGTCAATTTTGTTACTTTCCATATGACTTGGTTTATTCTAGAAGTCAATTTTGTTTTTATACTTTACAGATGACATTGTGCAACAAAAAGCATAACAATATAACATTTAATCAGATTTTTAATCTAACATTTACCAACATTTTAAATCAAATTTTATATTTTAAGCATTATTTTTTCAATCAACGCCTGAACTACAATCAGAAATTCGCTTAAAATGTGTTTAACCATTCATTAAAGTTTACTTTCAATATAATACCCTCTCAAAACAATGAGACGGTACATAGCCAGGAAACACTTTCGCTCTTTATAAAAAGGTGCAATACTGCTACCCAAAACGGAACCGAATATTTATATTAGTCTAAATCCATTTAGACTTGAATGAGCTATCTTGTTTCAAATGCTAGAGGTATTCATTTAATCATTTAACGTTCTTTTCTTTACAATTTGATGGAAAAGAAAAAATAAAAAATAAAAAAATATTTAATGTTCGTGCTTTTTTATTTTTTTCAGTAAATTTTCTTTAGAATTTGATAAAAGTAATATTTGAAAGGGTAAAATTTGAGACCGTAAATCTCTGTAAACAGAGTGATACCAATTTCACCCAGACTTGTATTCCCTGAAAGCAAAAACATATACAGAGTGATACCAATTTCACCAAGACTTGTATTCCCTGAAAGCAAAAACATAGAAAAGGACTTGTATAAAATTTTGCAGTCACCTTGATGTAAACCTTCAAATCATAGCCTCGTTTCCTTTCACCCAACCCTACATACTAAGTGGATTATCAAAAGTGTCCTCCATTTTTTCACTTCCTTCTAAGGATAACTGTCCGAATTTTCAAACCTTTCCACAAACGGATTTAGTCCGTATAAATTGCTTCCCTGATAATATTGTGTTTCGTATTTGCACTGGAATATCCATATACCAGCTGGAGATTAGGTGATAAAATATATTGAAATTGCACCATGAAAACAAATCACAACAATTACTCAACAAGTACATAACTACTCAATCATATCCTCGAAACATGTCCTCCACCTTATAGCCACTTTGCTTCCCAGCACAAAAAACAATGAATTTTCAAGGCCTCTCAACCATATACATGAAATATGTCCTCCCCTTATCACTGCTTTCCTTAACTATGAATTTTCAACTCCGCACAAAAGGGAAATCATATCCAGGATACAAATAAAACAATCAAAACAAATACTCAAAGCTAAAGCAAATAACTTCTTAATAATACCTACGAAACAGTAGTACATAACTTCTTAATAATACCTACGAAACAGTATTATATACGATAACAAACAAATATTACCAATATCTGGGGATGGGTTTTGCAAATGGTAATTACAAAAACAGCTACTGTACTTTCAGTGAAGTATTAATGTTCATTTCCAATAGTCAATATTTAGCTTAGTGAGCTAACGAGAGAGTGGTTGAGAACAGAAGGAAATCACAAAATTAAGTTCTTGTGCTGGCTCTCTCTGAAAATACTCTCTTAAAAGTTTAAAATATTATCAGAGATACCACATATGATTAGATTACCAAAACTATGACCTACCAATTTGCTCTAAATACGACCATTTAAAAAAGACTTCTTATAAAGAACCACCTTTCTTGTTCACTTACGCCATTCCTGTTTACTTATGCCAGACTGATACCGCCCAATCCTGCTCACTTCCACCGGAATATTACCATTGTATCAAAACTAAGGACAAAGTTCATATCCACCTTTCCTGTTCACTTACGCCTGACGGATATCACCATTATCTATTTTGCCTGACGTCCAGATCTAATATTTTTCATCTACTCTTGATAAAATTACCCTGCTTATCTGTTTATGAATGCAAATACCACTTTTTACTCTAAGAAATTACCCTTCTTTATATGTTTATAAATGCAAATACCACTTTTTTCTAATTTATTGAGGATCAAAATCTAAATTAGCTTATTTGATTTCGCTTTTCAAAATTGTGGAGTTTGTAGAAACTAGCAGTGGTTATCATTCGAAAACAAAAAATACACTACAGAAAATAGACAGTACAAGAAATCATCATCATGCCTCCTACTCGGTTCAAAGACTGCTTTTTCTCGGATAAACTAGGGCAGTATACGCATCCATGTCCTATAAATTTTGGAAGGCTTGCAAAATGTAGGAAACTAATTCTTGTACTCAAGAAACGAAAAGAAAATTTTTGATTGCCACAATGCCTACATCTCAGGTCGAATATAACCTGTACACATCGTATAGGATCATCACGGAAACAGAGTATCAGTTCCAACTGAATCAAATATTTATCATACATAATTAGACCAATTTCTGGATGATGGCATGGTCCACAATATGCATTCAATTATCAGACGTTGTCCCAAACTACTACAATGGCAGATGGAAAATACAAACATTCACAACTTCATGAACGCCTCCAATCCAATACTAGCAAGATCACAACAAAAGCCCATTTTACGCAGCTAGGTCAAAGTCAGTTTGAACATTTGAAAGCCTTTGATATTTCTCTATCAAAAGTTTTAACACGGATGTCACTCAATTGTTTAAATCAAAGCATAGCTCCAGAATTCTATAATTCTTTAACGGAACCAATACTCTTAGGACTGGTTAACAACCTAACAGCAAAGAATAAACCCTAACAACAAACCCTAAAACCCGTTTCCGTCAACAAAGGGAACTACAGAGTTACAGACTTTTAGTAAATAATATGCCATAAACCTACCATTATCAAATTCTATTCTTCATCAGAAGCATCGTCTTTATCGTCTTCGTCGTCATCAAAATCCATATAGTCGCTATCGTCTTCATCTTTGTCACCGTCCCCGAAATCTTCACTACCATCATCCTCGTCCTCGCTCACGGGCTTGCGACCCCTGGCGTAGTTTCTACAGTTACTTGCTGCGTATCCAGATTTTAAGAGCCCGATTACGGATATCCTTTGCAGGCCACCTAGTTCAGGGTTGATAATGCTCTGCATCGGAGCCTTCGATGCATGTAAAAGGCGAGACTGCGAGGAAGCGAGTACAGGGAACTTCTGGATTGACATGTATGGCTTCGAGATGCATCTTAAAAGAGGAAGAAGAGAAGATTTGGCAGCCATTTTCGGAAAGCAACTGCTGCAGATCAGAGCAATACAAAAAATCCAACAAACTGCGCCACAGAAAAGAAGGGTTTAAGGTCATATATATATATTGAAGTGGCTAGGGTTTTAGGGTTTAAGATTATATAATTGACTAATTAGGACTTTAGGGTTCAATATCATATAATGCCTACTTAGGGTTTTAGGGGGGCGGCAATAGAAAATCGCCTCACGTTAAAATGATCGATTCCCCGTTAACTGGCGAAGTGGGAAAGTGGTGTGACTATAGTCTAGAATGTTCCATGGTTGAAGTGTAATTGGCCTTGCAAAGTTTAGAGGAGAAGCCCTCTCCACTCATGTCATTCCAATATTTAATATCAAACCAACAATTTCCCTAAAAGGTGTAAGGAGATTGAAGAAGGTATTACAATTGATATATTAAATATAAGTATTTTTTAGTGTATTTGTTTTAATATTTATAAAATTATATTTTTGAATTCACAATTTAAGTAAATATTGATTTTGTTTTTAATTTTAACTATGTTTTTTTAAATATTAGCATATAGCATATTAATTACAACATGTAATATAACAGTTAAGATTTTATTTTTTCGCAATGTTTATTTATAATATCAAGTTGTATAAAGTTATTTGTGGCTTGTATATATAAAAAACAATTCAATAGTTGCATATGTCCATTTTGGCTACGTTCACCACTATATCGAAATATGGATAAATTCTATTGCAAAGATAAGACTCATATTAAATTTGCTATGTAAAAGACCTCTATATATGGAAAGAAATTCAAAGTCAATTTTGTATGTAAAATGGAGAGGGGCAAGACAATTTATGTTGGAACAAGACAATCATAAAATAATAAATAAGAAAGTAGTCATTAGAAAGTTACATGTTGAATTAAATCAATTTTATGAACTTACCAGTTGGAGGCATCTCTCAAACTTTATTCTCTTGTGAATCACGTATAAAAATTGCCCCATGATAAGATCTACTGGCACCAGATATCAAGCCCAATACAACGAAATACAAGTGTGAAAATATTAGTTGCAATGTCAAGGAGATGAGTCCAATATGGATGATTGATGCTTGGGAGTTTTAACTATTTAGATGAAGGAAAATCTAATTCATTTAAGTTGTTAAGAACTTGAATATGAGCTTGAGATATCATGTGTGCAATCCAACATTCCCACTATGATTTGATTTGGAGACACAAATAAAGAAAAATGGCATAAAGGAAAAGCTTGAGACCACATGCAGTTACTATGGTGTGCCAAGATAATGTTTTCTAGATCTACAATGCACTTGGTAGAAAATCCCTTTTGTCAATACTTTTCGATTTTCGAAAACTTATTGTCCAAAAAATCCTAACGACTTATAACTTAACATGACAATATCAAACCTAGATAGCAAGGCCAACCTACATTATTAAGGTTAAAAGAAAAATAAGAGCACCTAAGCTAGAGCCACCGAGTTGGCCTGTCACAGGAAGTTGAAAACTTTTAACTTGTATAAATTTAATTAGGCACACATTTTGCACTAGCCACATGTCACTTCCCATAAATTGTACCATATTAGTGTAAAAGAACAATGATGTATTCTCCAACTTCACAAACTTGGAATTCCTCTCTTGCCATTAAATTGTCATTATGAGGATATGATTGGAGTTGTGTTGTGTACCTTTGCAGCATCTAGGTTATGAGAGAGCAAGGTTCTCCTTTTAGGAGGTGTCTTTTCAAAGGTGCCCTGTTTCTATTTTTTTTTCTTTTAATTTCACCTGTGCATGCATCATAATAAGCCTTAAAGTGAATTTTTTTCATCAGCAAGGTCAAGACTTGTACAGTTACAAGTAAACATGGACACAGTGAGCATATTTCCACATAAGAAATAACTATAATTTAAAGGTAAGAAGAAAACCATGCCATATAGTCAACTACAAGAACGGGGACAATTTTTTACTAGTGCAACAACATTTACTATAGGAAACTAAGAAGACCAGTCTCTAAGAAACTTGGACAAAAAGACCATGGTGACATATTACAAGAAGCATAAAGTCAATCAAGAGAAGCAGTAAAAGCATCTAAATTGGAATTAGAAAATGAATCAAAGTCAAAGCTTGCAAATAGTATTGAGAAGGTTGTTGCTAGCAACCATTTAAATATTGAAAATATTGTTACATTTGTATACTTGTTGTAGCGACTACAACCACCCTCCAAAATTTTGCGTTAGCTTCGTTTTTTAGCCTCCCTACTGACCATCCTTAGTAGCATGTCTTGCACTGTCCAAATACATATGCTTCAGTTGTTTCAGTGGGTTTCTAACATGTGCTTGCCAGCTTGTTTGCCTCCCTCCCGTAGGTTGACATTTCAGAACTTGGTTATTTTTTGGTTGTTATGCTCACCCAGAAAATTGCGTAAATTTGGAGAGGAACTAGCCTTCCTCTCCAAAATTGCGCAATCCATCGAGGCTACCTGTTGCTCTCTTGAAATACGCAGAACAACCAAACAGCCTTCCCTCTGGAAATTGCGTAGAGTAGCCCATCACTTGGCTTGCTCAAAAAAATTGTGTAATTCTGACTAATAGTCAGGGCTTCAATCCAAAAATTGTGCAGAGCTTAAGGGACAACTAGACTTGCTCAACCCAGAAACTGCACAAAAGTCACTCCAAGGCTTGCAGTTTGCTACATGTGCTCCCAAGTTAACCAGTTCCCTTTAGGAATGAGCAATTTTGGTTTGCATGCATGGGTTGTTTTTCCCTAAAAAAAAAAAAAAAAAACCTAGATTTTAGGAATCCATTTTTAGCAGTTGGGGGTTACATGCAAAATTCGTTTTAGAAACCTCCCGTCAAGTGTCATTTTTTCCTAGATTTGTGGCATGTGCGTCATAAGCCTTGATCTTATCAAACTTATCTATTCGACACTTCAGAGCTCATTCTCACATCCCACATCGCATCTAGGAGCATTCGGCACATTCAGCTTAGTTTTTTCCAGGTAAGTCCGCTTTTCATGTCTTTTGCTGCTTTTCTGTCACTTTTTGTATTTTGTCTTATGCAAGTGTTGTTTGCTTGGTTTTCTTGAACACTTTCTCTTTTTTTAATGCATGTTAGCTTGTAGAAGCATTGTTTCAAGTTTTTCATTGCATCTCATTGTTGTCACATGCATGACACTATTTTTGCACTAACGGTCATCGTTGCAGTGACTCACTACACACACTTACTTGTTTTCCCGTTTTATAAATCTTGCACTCATTGTTTTCATGCATTATCATTCACTCTTGTTTGCACTCATTTAGTCTTTACATGTTTTCAGTCGCCCAAAGGCGGGTTGGGCTACCTTGGCCCAGACCTTGCCTTACCTAGCTTGCACTGCGCATTTCTGAGAGTGAAGGCTCTGCCTTCCTTCCCGAAATAGCACAGAGCTAGCCCAACACTGGCATCCAGGCTTACTCTGCGCAATTGTTAGGGTGCAACCCTAACCCCCTTATTTATGTAATAGGGTGGAGTCATAGTTATAGTTAGTTAAAGAGTCAATAAAGCTCGTATTAATAATTGTAAGTGGTTGACTTGCATTTAAAGAAAGGGACCACAGTTAGTTGCAAACGGGCCATGGTATTAGATAGATGGTATTGAGAGAACCATGGTACTGACCCATGGTATTGCATGTATCAATCATATATAAAAGATAGAGACTCCCCATTAAGGAGCGTTGTGTCTTATTTTGTAATTGAGCTCTGCTTTGTTGGAGGTTGCCCCCTCGAAGAGGCAAGTGAACATTGCTTTCATCACTAAATAATAAAGTATTTGCTATTTTTCTCATGTTGTTTTGTGTTCTGGGTTGTATTTCTTCATATATTTGGTATTCTGGCATCTCTCACAAGTCAAGAGCATAACAAGTGGTATCAGAGTGCTTTCAAGGGCCGATGGTATCTCCATTTTTAGCAGAATTTTTTTTAGGCTAGAGATGTGTTTTGGCGTCTTTAAACCACGAGATCTGTCACTGAGCGCATAAACCTACGAATTTGGGGAGGCATGCACGCTGGAAATACAAGAGGTGGTCACGCTTGTTGGACTCCCTTGTAACCCCTGTGGGTACCGCTTTGAGTAGTAGTGCATTAGACAAAACTGCGCACGGATTGTCTTCCACGTACCCTCTATGTATATCAGAAGCCCCCTAGGCTCACCTGAAACCTCGCCTTAGATAAATCGTCGGTTGTCTTGTTGCTACAATACACTGAGAACAACACTTGGGGAGATTACTTGCGTGTACGATAGGGTAGTCAGGTAGTATGACTAAGGGTATGGTTGATCCTCCTTAGTTAGTGCCCTGAAAGATTGGGTCGAGTACTATTGTTGGACCCTTATGTATATTGCAATCTGTAGCGCCTAACACTCCTTGAGACCATAGTTCCCTCATCTCTCTGAAGATCACCCATTATCTTCTTTGTAAGATCAAATCTAGCAGTTGGGGCTCTATCGTCGTCAGAACAATCAGATCCACCAGTTGAGGGTCTTGTAGAAATTTTGAATAATTTAACACATATTCAATGGAGATTATCCTGATCATGTACTATTGCGGAAAACATACACAATACATAAGCTCCTCTACGTTGATCATCAATATAGCAGCATCAATAACAATAAAACATCAAGAGCATTCACACATTAACACAGTATGTATCCCGGGGAAAGCATCTCGCTAAAAACCCCAACTATCTGTATATTAATGATTGAGTCATGTAACATTACACAGCATAATACTTCTCACAAGTATCTCCATCTCTGTTACACACAATACAACTCAGATCTGAATCAATCACAGGCTCAAATCTCCTCTGCTGCTTGTCTACCTCCTCTGCGTAATCCTGCATGAGAATACTGATGAATGAATTATCCAAAATCGTATTTCCCTTGGATATACCACGCAATCCTCATTGGCAATACTCAATCCCACTGATTGTGCAAATCACATGCACAACTATAGTCACAACTGATAGCAATCTGATTCTCTAACACCTGTCCCTGCTGAACTGAACATGCATTGACATGCAACTGAGTTAACTGATGTATTCATTAGTTGTATTATGAGTTAATAACTTGTGAATTAATTAATAACTAATTCACCCAACTCATCTCTAGTCTATTTGCCAGTTAGACTAAATACAACTAGTTTAACAAAGCTAAACTGAACACAACTTCATCAACTGCACCTCCAGTCCACTAAACTCAACTCACTTGAGTTCTAACTGAAGTCCTGCATGCAAATATTAGTCATCCCATAGGTAACCACGTATTTCCTTCTGGGATCTGCATGTACCACATCCGTAGCTCATCCTGAAGTGCTCCAAGAGAATAAGACAAAGTTTATTGTCTAAATATTATTATGAGCTAATAATATTTGACTGTTCTATATTTAGACTGAGCAGTCACTCCGCTGTGGTGTCACTCCACTGTGGTCTAAAAATAGAAGTCCATCTATTTTTCCCAACTTGATCAATCATCCATAAATAGCAACCTGCAATCCATAGACATGATCCATATGTCTAAAAATAGACATAGTCTAAAAATAGACTTGCGCCAAAACTTGCCTGCGGGCCCACTTAGTGAAGGCGACTCCTTTCCACTAAGCTCCATCATCTTGTTGCATTCTCAACAAGCATTTCTTGTTGCACACTTTTCAACAGTCTCAGCCAAAATTTTAGAGGGAGAAGCAATTACGGGAAAGCCAACAAGATTCCTTTGATCCCCTTAAAAATCGAGCTCCAGAGGTAGGGTCAATGCAGCCACAGACGATAAAACACACAAGAAACCAGTTCTGATCAAAGATCACCAGCATGAGCTAGCCAAGCCACCAATTCAGAAGCCACAAGCGCTAACAGAAGCAGCAATTCATGAACAGAGTGCCAAAGTTTGAGCATGCAACAACACGGTAGCGACTAACAAGTAAGTGACGAAACTCGTTCCTCTATTGCATGAGTATAAGTTAGAAATTGCATGAACCATTGAGATGGTCATGATTAAATGAAATCAGTGGCCAGCTAATTGGCCACGCTTGTCCAGTTCAAATAGAACACCCCATCCAGTTTAGACAACACCTCGTCCAATTCAAACAGTGTTCAGTGGGTGAAATCGACATGTGTGTTCAGTCAACTTAGGAAGAAAAACGCAAAACAGGTAGTGGTGGTGGCATATAACAGGAATGATGGAAGGGATTACAGGTAGGTAGCATGAAGTATCATAATGGCACTAGAGTAGGGACCAACGATCCAGATGAAGGCAACGTACCCTTCCTACCACTTCACCTCGTCCCACAGAACACGCTCGTAAGCTCCCGTAAGTTTAAGTACGTTGTAGTCAATGCCTTCATCACCTTTGCTTTCATTTGCATCAACGTGCTCTTGACTGCAACAACCTACCTACCACCTTCAGAACCTTGAAGCAGTCTCTCTCTCTATCCTTTTCAAAACCCTTCCACTTATCGGGCTTCTACAGGAGCATTATCGCACTCTACAGGAGCGGAAGACACAATCCTAAAGGATCCCTTCTACAGGAAGGCTAGTGAGCAGCATCACAGAGGAAAATTTGGGATTTTGTATGCCAAATTCGAGCTTGAAAAGGTAGGCTCAGTAAAACCCACTCTGCATTTCATATATCTACGAAAGGTGGTGGATGTGAAGCAAAGTACTGAGTTAAAAATAAAGGAAAAGTGAGAATAGAAGTCTGCCTGTGTTTTTAGAAATATATGCAGTTTCTCCATTTACTCTCTAAGTCGAAATTCTATCTCTTTCTCCTCCATGGTATTCTTCTATGTAAAGAAAGGATGCAACCATAAGAAATTAAGCCTATAAAATAGTGAATTTTTATTGGTTGGTCTACTTACTTTGTGAAAAGAAAAAAAACTTTGTCTTGTATACTCTCTGTTTTTTAAAAGATATTGTTTCCCTCAAACAGACCGAGAAGTAAATTAAGTTCGAGAATAGAGTTTGAAGGGAAGAAAAATTGCAAATTACTTTTATTAAAAAGGAATAACACAAAAATTTCTCTCTCTAGTTCCAAAAAGAAAATCTCAGCTGTTCTTTTGTTTTCATGTTTGAAAATTTATTGCCTTCTTCCTCACCTGAAACATTCCAATAGTCTCTAAACAACATGACAGGGGGTTTTATGAGGAAGGAGCCTTTGAATTCCACTAAAATGCATGAACACCCCGAAAGTGTTAGCCCTCTTTACCAGGGCAAATTGGATGCCTTTCTTTGAAAAATTTCATGGGTATGATGAGGAAGTCATAGAGGAATTTTTATTGTCTTTAAAACCCCACTCAAAAACCCATGCTACATTTAGTTTCAGGGATATAACCATATAACTTACACCAAAGTTCATCCGCAGAATTATAAGTCTCCCACTTGGGCTCCCCTGGAGCAAAGAAGAAAAACCACTAGGATAGGTTGCTGAGAAGACCTTTTTCCAGCCTGATGAACATCCTGTGGAGGATAAGAATGGGATCAAAAGGACAAGTATACCTTATCCATGGGGTGAGGTCAGCTATTAGATCATGAAGTATATCTCCTGTGAAGGAAGATACAACATCGTTTATGGTTATCATTTTAGACCGTTACATGAACTAATATATGGCATGGACTTGCCTACATCTAGAAAACTCAGTCTTCCATATTTTCTCCTCCAATCCTTGATAGAGTGTGGCACAAAATTGAATGCAGGGGTTCCAGACCAGCTGGCTCACCATGGACTCATTAAATTGCTGGTGGAGGATTCCCTCCACACTTACATAATCCCTATAGCCTAGGAGATTTTCAAGAACATGACTAGAGAAGATGAAATAAAAACTCTCACTAATGACCTTAGTCCATCTGGAAGTGAAGAGGGGGAACAAATAGAGGAAAATAAGAAAGAAATGCATGAAGAAGAACAAAACATTCAATTGGAAGAAAGAAAAGAAGAAAAACAGAGAGGAGAGGAGAAACATGACACTACCAAAGATGAACCTAAAGCAGAGAAGAAAGCAGCATCAAAAGTAGAAAAAAAGGAAAACGACAGCAGAGAAAAAGAAGAGGACAATAATTGAAAAGAAGAAACCCAAAACAACTTAGAAAAAGGTTGTCACAGGGAAGGCAGAAACTCAGCAAGAAGAGGAGAAAACAACACCAAAGACAATAGACACAAGAAACAAAACAGATGGAAAGGAAGAAGCACAACAAGAAGAAGTGTCTCCTAAGACACTAGCAAGAGAAGCAACAACTGTTCTTGCTACACTTAGTACTCCAACCAAGCCAAAAGGGAAAAGGAAGAGACAACCATCTATGTACTTCAAAGCTTGAAAGAGCACCAGAATCAATATTAGGAAGCCTCAACCACCTTCAAAGGATCCCATCATCATTGAGGATGTACCTATTGCAACAAAGGAGGAATCTCCCTCCAAAAAAAGCCCCATCACTTATGAGAGAGGAAGTCCTAAGACCTCTACTTGGAAGGAAAGGATCAAACTAATGGACTCCAAAATAGTCCTACAGGAGGCACAAACCTCTCTACAGGAGACATTGGAAAAGCTCAAAGAGACTAAAAAACTTGAAAAGAAGGCAGAAGAACAGACCCAGGAGGAAGACAAGGTAAAAGAGATACCAGATCCTAGACCTCAGCCTAACTTAGGCTCCTACTACAACCTTCTGGAAGGTGGGAAGATCATCCCACAAAAGTTTGTTGTGCCTCTTTTCTTTGAGCTGGAATAGGAAAGAGTCAGGACCCATACATGGATGCAGATTACAAAATTAAAAGGGGTAGAAGACATTGGGCACTTGGAAAATAGGTTGAGAGAGATGTGCAAAGAATTGAGCATGGTTAGGCATACAGAAAGCATCAAAAGAGCTCAATTAGAAGCAAAAAATGAAATGTTGAAGAAGAAACTGCAAGAGAGGGAACCTCAAGGAGGAAATGAGCTATCAATCTTAAAGAAACAACAACAGGGAGAGGAACCCCAGGCAGACAGTGAGACATTGATAAAATAGCAATAGGGAAAATAATCCCAGGTAAAAAATGAAGTGTTTATTTTAAAAAGGCAGCTACAGGAAAAGGAAGCCCAGTTAACCTGCATGGCCAACTGGGGCAATGGAGGCATTACGGTGTAGGCAGCTAGCCAAATCATATGCATTGTACCTCAAGGATCAATGGCTCCAATTTCAGATTAAGATACTGGCCCAAAGGGGCATAATACCTTTTCAATATTATGGCCAATTCATGCATTTATGTGATCACAGTTCAGTTGAGGATAAAGCGAAGCTAGCAGAATTTTACTTGCACAACATGGCACTTACTAACATGAACTTATGGGATCCAAATATTGCATTGGGAGACTCGTAGTTGATGGCTATGGCATCTTGGATAAGCCATGAAGAGAAAACAGCAGTGGAAATCCAGAAAATGATGGAAAAAGAGCTGAGCGAACCCTTGATGATTAGAGAAGAACCAGAAGACCCCATAGCTCTCATCTATGCCCACCAACACCTTGTAGCTAATCCTCAAGTTGCCCTAGACTATGTTGATAAGCAGTCCCAAGCTATTACTCACTTCGAGGACATGGAGAGATTGTTTGGAGATGACTGCATTCATGCCAACATGAGAAGGTGGAATACCTTGCCACATAGCCTAAGGATTAGGTAGTATCACTCCCCAAACAAGATGAGGGAAGCCATGAGGAGAGTGCCCCTGTATAAGAACTCAATGCAAAATTTGAAGGCCAATTGGATTGGCCTTAAATTCAGTCCTCCACTACTGCTAGGACTACTGGAAGGAGTAAAAGAAGAGGAAGTGTTAGGATTTCAATAAACTCTCCTAGGTTGTAGCTTGGAGATGCTTGGTAACATATAAATTCAACTATTGTTGCAGGTTTGATGGAAGGAATGATGGTTTAGTTCAAGCCAGATAACCACTTCTACCAGGTATGAAGACGAGATGTTGTAAGTGACAAAATATCTACAATCTTCCAAATTTGAACCTTACAACAAATGCCAACCCTAATTACATCTTGTTTCTAGGTATTTATAGATTTACATTATTATGGCACTTGGCCATTTAGGCATGGAGGAGTCATAGTTGACCACCAACTACATTTAACTACCTGATGGAGTCTCTGAACATTTTTGCTTGCTTCAATGGGTGAATCAGATATGTTCAGGTGTTGTTTTGTCCTTTTTGGCTATTGGAATGCTCATAACAGTGGAGTCCATGACTAATAAGTTTAGCTACAGGGTCGTTCTGCATCCTTTTCCCCTTTGGCCATGTCTTTTGTTAAATATGGTTGTTGGGGAATGACTGTGATTGGTACTAGCAGAGCTGGTCATCTCCTTCTTCGAGCAACAGAGTGGTCAAGGACGTGGAATGAATGGGTGAGTTGACTATTTGGATGAACGGGAAGAATGGTCATCAGATCACAAAAATAGATGGCAGAGATGGCTCGACAGAGGCTATCGGCCGAGGTGGGAGTGGGATGAATCGAGGTCGTTAGATCTTCGAGCGACACATTGGATGGTCATCGGGCGACGGAACTGCATGGGCATTAATGGGCAGACCGAATTGGTCAAGCGGTAAATGGTATTCATCGCACCATTTTCAGACCCTAAGTGGTAAATTCCTAGGGTTGCGTGATTCCATTTAGCATCCGACACGTAGTAGCAGATGTGAGAGAAAAAAGGCTCTCATCATGCGCTATCGGGCGTGATAGGAGCCGTTGGATTGGTAGGGGGTCGATCAACGGCGGGGATTCAACGAGGGGTTTATGAGCACACGAGGTCATATGGGTGAGGTTTTATGGTGGAGCTCTTAGAACTGGGGCTAAAAGGGATTTTGTCAGATTTCAGAGGGTTTAGTTAGGGAATGGAAAGGGTTTATGGATAAGCAGGGTGGAGGAAAAGGGAAAAATGACCGATGAGAGCTTTCCTTCGAACATAGCCAAGCAGACCATGATCCTTTATGATCTTAGAGAATCAACACTACACAACAGGGCCAACACTATCTCCTTCTACGGATGAAATCCTCCCTGTGAGGTTTTAAGACCGTAGATCATTGCTTTTCATACAAAAACAAGATCAACAATATTTCCTAGTGTTCCATTGGGCTGGAGTCTAATTAAGCCTACATTAAAACTTGTAAAAAGAACATATTTACAATGTTGAAGACTGAAGGCCTTAAACAGCATAAACCTTTAAAAACCACCCATTCATTAGGCCATCAAAAAATATTTCTCCTTCAATACTTTGCAGCATGAAAGTGTTGTTCCCCTGAATCAGAGAAATGACAAATGGTCCAGTCCACAAAGCATCGAACTTCCCATGATTTCATTTCTTTTCCTTCAGCGCATCCCATTTGAGCACCAAGTCTCCAACTTGAAATTTTTCCATCTTTCCCTTTCTGTCAAAAGCTTCCTTGATCCTCTTTTGATGTGCTGCAAACTTTTCAATCAACTAATCTTTGATCTGATGTACTTAAGCCAAGTCACTAATCCTCTTTTCCATATCATTTTCCTCACTCTGCTCTTCCTGCAAGAATGTTTCCATAGGGAGGGTCAATTGGATTGGTAATATAGCCTTAGTTCCATATACCAACTTTAATGGATAATTCCATGTGGATTTCTTGGTGGTTACCCTGTCAGCTAACAATACAAATTTTAGCTTGGAATCCCAGTTCCTTTTGTTGTCTTCCAATAGCTTTTTGATTATCCTTATCAGGCTCTTGTTGTATGATTCTGCTAAACCATTGCCTTGAAGGTAATATGAGGTGGAATGCACAAGATTAATGCCCATTGATTCACACATGTCCACCAACTCTTTTTCCCTAAAGGTTGTTGCATTGTCTATAATCAATTTGTGTGGACATCCAAACCTGGTGAAGATGTTTTCTATCAAGAATTTCATGACCATGTGGTGATCAGCAATCCTAATTAGGATGGCCTCAATCCATTTACTGAAGTAGTCAGTGGCTACTAAGATCCATTTGTGTTGGCCACTGGAATGTGGATTAATTTCTCTTATAAAATCCCAACCCCACTACTGGAAAGGGTCGGTAGCATGTATGGGCTTCAAGGGTAAATATTTCAACTACTATTTTCCTTCAAACCTCTGGCATCTATCACAAAATTTTACAAATGAAAAGACATCAGAAAACAAAGTGAGCCAGTAATACCTAGCTCTAAGGATTTTGTGGGCCGTGGTTTTCCAGTAGTGATGTCCTCCACAGATGCTGGAATGAAACTGATGCATGACCTCCACAGTTTGCTCTTTTTCCAGACATCTTAAAAGGATTCCAGATGGATCCCTCCAATATAGCAAGTCGTCATGAATACAGAACTTGGATGCTCTGAGCTTGATAGTCCTAGCTTGGCTTGACCTATGACCTAGAGGAACTTCTTGTTTCATCAAAAATTGAGCTATTGTTGAATACCATTCACAAGAAACTAGATTTTCAGCCAATGACTTGTTTTGTCCCACTGTTGTTTCTTCTGTCTATCCATCCTCTGAAATTGTGCTAATCAAATTCACAACTAGCATCCTGCAATTTTCTTCATCCATTAGCTTGACAAGGCCCTGGCCTCTAACAATATTGGTGGGCTTTAATTCTATGTTGAATTCAATGAGCTTTGCAATCCATTTATCCCTTCTTCCATCAACATCTAGCTGCATTAGGACATCTTTTATTGAAGCAGAGGGCACATATGCAATCACCTTAGAGTGCAAAATTTATACTCGAAAAGATTTTAAATATTTGATAAGAGCATAAACCTGTTTTTTGATGATGTCATACCTTAGTTCAGCATCCCTAAGGTTTTGCTGAAGAATGCTACTGGATGCTCTAAACCCTCATCATCTTTCTACAATAAAACGGCTGCAAGGTTGTCACCGAAATCAAAGGAGAAGATATGGAAATCCTTGCTATAATCTGGTCTGATCAAAGTGGGAGCTTCCATAATATCTCTTTTGGTGTCTTCAAAAGACCTTCTTGCTGCATTAGTCCACTTGACCTCTGATCCGTTTTTTAGCATGGAGGTGATGTGTTTTACCAATTCTGCAAAATTAGGAATAAACCTCCATACAAAATTTATTTTGCCTAGAAAGGATTAGATGTCCTTCTTTGATCTTGGGACAAATAGGGTCTATATTTCTTTCTCTCTTTCTGGGTCAATTTTGACACCTACAACAGAAACAATGTGTCCCAATAGTTTGCCCTCTTCTAGAGCAAATTGTGACTTTTTAGGATTCACTGATATCCCGAACCTTCTGCACATCAGAATAACCTTCTTCAAATTCTACAAATGATCTTGGTGATTGCTGGAGTATATTGTTATGTCATCTAGGTAGATAAGGACAATTTTATCCTTCTCTCCTACAAATGTTATATCCATAGCCCTCTGAAAGGTGGCCCCAACATTCTTCAGCCCAAAAGGCATCTTGGAGTACATGAACGTGCCCCAAGGTGTGGTGAAAGAATTTTTCTCTTGGTCCTCTGGATGTACAACAACCTGGTCATACCCTGAAAGACATCACTTTGGCTCATGAGGCTTTCTACAGCAAATGCTCCATTTTGAGAAAAGGATAATTTTCCTTTTTGGAACACTTGTTTAGGTTCCTGAAATCAACACACAACCTGATTTCTCCACTTTCCTCCTCACCACTACCAAGTTGGCTACCCACTTTGAATATCTTAGAGGAACTATAATTTTGGCAGCCAACAACTCCTTGATTTCCTTTTCAACCAGAGGGAGGATCAAAGCATTTATGGGTCTTAGCTTCTGCTTGAAAGGAATGGTGTCTTTCTCTAATGGGATATTATGCTGGATGATCTTTTTGTCATAAGTTTTTAGGTCACTGTATTCCCAGGCAATGACATCAACAAATTGTTTCATTAAAGTGTAGTACTTAGAACTTTTATGTATATGGACTGCAAACTGGTCTTCTTTTTGGGCAACCTTATGAGGCACATCATTATGGTCAAACATCTTCTCTAGAGGCACTGGCCCTTTTGGTATACGATTTCTAGGTATTTGAACAATACTGTCTTGGCCAATTTTGTTCTTTAGTTGGGGTTGGGAACTTTCCTCCAAGGTTTCATTCTCTTGATCAATTTTCATTTCACAGAATTCATCAATGACTTGCAGAAACCTATTTACTTCATCGTCATCCTCAAAAAATTTCCAATGTTGGACATTATCAGGCAAGGACGGTCTATATTTTATCTAGACTTCATAAACCAACCTAGGGGGCATGGGAGGGGTGAACATGCTAGTGGACACAACAAGGGAATCAACAAGCTGATTTTTTATTCTAGGGATATATGAGATACAAAAACTATCAAAAGAATCTTTGAGTCTCCATACCTCATCTCTATATGCTTTCAGCCTCGGGTGCCTTGCTTGGAATGTTTTGTTCACCTATTGAATGATGAGATCATCATCTCTGAACACCTTGATGTCCCTGATTCGCATGTCTTTGGCAGCGTTTAACCCCAATAGCAGAGCCTTATACTCTGCTATATTGTTGGTGACCTGTAAAGTCTATTTAAAATACAAATGTGTGCTTTCTTGTTTTGGAGACACTATCACCACTCCTGCCCCTACAGTTTCCCTTGAATAGGTTCCATGAAAGAACATATCCCAAACCTGTGTCCCTTCTTCTTCCATGGCCTGGCCTATTGGTTTCCTGAGCTACACCGAGGCCCTCTAGGATTCTTCAGTTTGGAGAATACATACTCCAAAATCAGTGTCTACAGAATAAATGGGATGATTAGTGGGATTCTTCTCACCACTGATGATATAGGCCAGCTGGGCTTCCCTTTATAGTCTTATGATTTCTCCTCCAAAAACAGGGATGGTGGCATAAGATAAGACATTTTGTAACATCCCACCCAACCTTTTAATCCACCCTCTGGAAAGTATCATACCAACTTAGGGGGGATATCTGCTACCACAATATCAATCATCATGCTCTTCATGGGTAGCTGAGTTAGGGTGATAGACAAGTCTTTGATTAACCCTAGACATTTTACCTTCCTTGAATCAAAGGAGAAAAATTCATGATAAGGTCTAGTAATGTCGAGGCCTAACTCTTCCATAACAGCTCTGGGCATTAGATTATGGCTGGCACCTGTGTCTAGAACAAAATTGTGGAGGGTTTTGTTATGAATGGTCAAGAAGACATAAAATGATGGGGAATTGTCATCAGTAGGTTCAGTCATTGGGCTAAGCACAACTGCCAGTTTATCATCTTGTAAATTCACATAGTAATTAGATGTTGGTGTGGCTTTCAACTCAAGGGCATCAAGGATAGGCTTTCTAAAGACCTCACTCTTTACAAGTTCTATGAGAGGCACAAATATTTTCAACTTCTGGAATTCTGATTCAAAGCTAAAAGGGGAAGGGTACTTGTTAAGGCCTCTTACCTCTAGAGTTGGTGCATTGAGGATGATGGGATTAGCTACTAGTCTCTTCTGTTTGTTGATTTGCTGCTCTATAGAAACAATATCTATCTGGGCAGGATTCTCTTTGACATTACTCATCCTTGACCTCAAGTTATATCTTTGCTAGTATTCAGTCTATAGAATAGCTTCTCTATCCCACTCTTGACTGGTTTAGTCCCTGAATAATGACTCCTCATATGCAGCTAATGTAAAAAAGGTAGCACTACCCTTATCTCCCATGCAGTGAATCTCATCCTCATCATCAAGCTACTCCTCTTCCATGACTACATTTTGGAAAGGAGCCTTAACCCTTTGTTCTTCACTGGCCTCTTTAACCCTCTGAATGACCTGCAATTGTTCATTTCTCTTCTGAATGGATTGGGATTTCTAGGAGCAAATGTATTAGGCAGCCATGCCTTCCTAGAACTCTGTTCAACCTTCAATTTGGACATTTCAGAAGCTATGACTCTATCATTTTAGTCATTTTATCTAATTTGGATTCTGAAGATGAAGCAGAGGAAGAAGAAGCCTCACCTTTCTGCCTCCTTCTATCAGCATGACCTTTGAGTTTTTCTGCAACCATGATATTGGATTCCACCTCCAAGGCTACATCTTGCATTTCAGCTAGAGTGGCACATCTTCTTTCTCTCAATAGCAAGAAAAAATCAGAATCAAAGGCATTGGCATAGGTGAGTTTTGCAGAAGTGGGAGTAGGCTTCACCTCAGCTGGTATCTTACTATACATAGGAATAAATCTTTTATTGAAGTCAGGAAATGACTCCCCATTTTCCCTTTTCAGGTTGCCAAAATCAGTATGGTAGTATAGCAGATCTTTCTTATCTCCCCATTGCTTTAAAAACACATCATCTAATGCTTCAATGTTTGATATTGACCTAGGGGCAAGCTCTCTGAACCATTTTCTAGCCTCTCCATCAAGGCTTTGGACAAACACTCTCATCCACACATCATCTTCACTGATATCTAGGTTATCAGCATAGTTATAAAAAGACTCAAGGTGTTCTTCAGCTGTTACTACCTCTGTACTAATGAGCTTAGGCATGTATTTATGATACTCTCCTGTAGGCATGGCATTCAAAGGAATAGGTAGGACCAGGGGTCCATACCTAGCAGCTATAGTTCTTTCCATTTTGGCAGGTGCTTGTGGGCCTGCCATGATGGGGTAGAGGGAAGGATATTGGTAGTTTGAAAGGTAGGGAGTTGAGAAATGATTGACAAGGCTAAAGGAATGCGATGGATTGGAGGGGAGGCTTCCTTTGGACTGAGATCCAAAGGGGAAATTATTGAACAAGGAGCTTTAAGACTCTCTAAGTGTATTTCTTCACCAATAGTGCTAAGCTCTATATTTTCAACATGTGCATGCTCAGTTACAAGCCTTTCTTGTAGAGATATGTAAGATTGTTTAGGCTTACCTGATCCTGATGCTCCTTTTTGTGATGTCTTTCTCTGCTTGACAATCTTCTCAGGGTCAAGCACTGGGTCAACTGGTAATTTCTAAGGATTTCTCTAAGTATGTCTCACAAACTGAGCCAAAACTATAATGTGGAGTCGCCAAGAGGTTCAACCTCCAGTAGAGTCACCATATAGATGATTACAACCAAAAATGTGTCTAGACTTTGTTTATCATCAAAGCTGGATCTGTGTCATTTTCCCAGGGAAGCTAAGCTTCAATCTCCTCTCCCCGACAACGGCGCCAATAATGTTAGGATTCCAAGAAACTCTCCTAGGTTGTAGCTCAGAGATGCCTGGTAACATATAAATTCAACTATTGTTGTAGGTTTGATGGAAGGAATGATGGTTTGGTTCAAGCTAGATAACCACTTCTACTTTGTTTCACTCCAGACATGCATGAACACCCTCAGACTACAAAGCTTTAGACCACCAATGCTCATAGTTTGAGGTATTAGGTGAATATGGAGAATACTAACCACGTCAGCAGATGCACAAGACCATGTGATGGCCAGCTGCAACTAGTAAAGAAACCCATGAATCAAATCTACTAATGCAAAGACAGGATGACAACTCTCCTGCATTAGATAGGAAGAAACCTGGGCAACCTATTCAATGATGCAATCAATTCTTTAACACAGAGATAAGATGAAAGTTATCTAGTGCTAAAGATCATGAGCTCAAGAATACAACATATCAAGAACAAGATTAGAATAAGAAGAAAATGGGCAGTGATCAGTTAACAACAAAAGAAGCTTGTATTAGTTGAAAATGAAGACGAGACGCTGCAAGTGACAAAATATCTACAGTCTCCAGAAGTTGAACCTTACATCAAATGCCAACCCTGATTACATCTTGTTTCTGGGTATTTATAGATTTACATTACTATGGCACTCAACCATTTAGGTATGGAGGGGTCATAATTGACCACCAATTTCATTTAACTGCCTGATGGAGTCTCTAAACGTCTTTTATTGCTTCAGTGGGTGAATCAAATTTATTTAGGTGTTTTGTTATCCTGTTTGGATGTTGGAGTGCTCGTACTAGTGGAGTCCATGACTCATAAATTCAGCTACATGGTTGTGCTACGTCCTTTTCCCCTTTGCCCATGTCTTCTATTAAATATGGTTGTTGGGGAATGACTCTGACTGGTACTAGCAGAGCTGGTCATCTCCTTCTTCGGGCAATAGATTGGTCAAGGACGTGGAATGCATGAGTGAGCAGATGATTTGGATGAACGGGAGGAATGGTCGTTGGAGCATGGAAATGGACGGTAGAGATGGCTCGATGGAGGCTATCGTCCGAGGTGGGAGCGGGGTGAATCAAGGCCGTTAGCTCTTCGGCAGACATATCGGATGGTCATCGGGTGACAGAGCTGCAAGGGCATTAACAGGTGGAGTAGATTGGTAGGGTGGTAAATGGTATTCATCGCACCGCTTTTTGACCTTAAGCGATAAATGCCTAGGGCCACACAGCTCCATTCAGTGTTTGACACATAGCGGCAGATGAGAGAGAAAAATCGCTCTCATCGCACACTATCATTCAATTAAGTTGTTGGCGGGATAAGAGCAAAGGCTGTCAGATCTTTATGGAGATGATTTGATGGTGGGGAGTCATAGAGCAGGTCACCTTTATCGGGTGCGATGGGAGCCATTGGATCGGTGGAGGGTCGATCAACAGCATGGATTCAATGAGGGATTTATGAGTGCGCGAGGTCATATGGGTGAGGTTTTATGGCGAGGTGCTTAGAACTATGGCTAAAAGGGACTTTGTCGAATTTCAGAGGGTTTAGTTAGGGAATGGAAAGGGTTTAGGGATGAACAAGGTGGAGGAAAAGGGAAAAATGATCGATGAGAGCTTTCCTTCGAACATAGCCAAGTAGACCATGATCCTTTCCAATCTTAGAGAATCAGCATTGCATAGTAGGGCTGACAAGAAGAACAGAAATAGTGGGAGGAAGTGGATAGGAAGGTAGGTTTCCATGATAAAGAGGAAGATATCACATCAGAGACATGGGATGTCAGGGAATCTATCATAGCCATCAAGGATGAAGAGTTAGATTAGTTACTCAGAAGATGAGCAACCCATTCAGTAGGGGGTGATGATGAGCCCCATAAATGGGTAATTATATGGGCTCATTCTGCCTCTTATTTCGACTTAATCCACAATTCTCATTATTTTATTGCATGTTTTTGAATATATTTATGCTAATAGATTGAATTGGGTTAGTCACTTTGCCATGTAGTCTAATGTGTGCTTTATGCAGGTTTTTTGGCCAATTTTGGACAAAGCCAAGGGATTTATCAGCAAATGGTAGCGAAAACTCGAGGAAAACAGGGAAGAGGATTTGTAGGGGGGGTGTCTCCTTCATTTATGACCCCTTTCCTCAAATCCTCCATTAACAACTCAGAGCACAAAGGTCCACATTGATGATTCCAAGGGGCAACTGAGCAAGTAAAAGAAGGAGTGTTGTTTATCTCCAGTGTTAGGAAGCCAAGTTCCTTGATTTTAGGAGGACCGTTGAAGGACTCCATTTGTATAAATGAGGCTTAGAGCCTCAGTAGGTTAGCCAGTTATTAGTATATTTTCACACTTTTGTGCAGCATTGTGTTCAACTCATTTCCGAGTTCCTTTTGAGAACAATTTATGTAATGTGACTGCTATCTTTGATAATGAAGATGAAAAAGTTTTTGAGCCAACACTGATCTCTTTCAGAGGGCTGAAGCTCTTGGGTTAGGGCCCAACCCAAGTTGCCCAACACCTCCTACTATGTACTTGTATGTTTTTGCTTCAGTTCATGAGTTAATTTCTGTTGCATAGATTCACCTTACTTTGTTAGATTAGATTGCTTTTGATGGTTGGCATAGTCGATTTTGTTTCAATTGCTCAAGTAGGTTACTGTAGTGACAAAGTAAGATTCAAAAAGGCCAACAACAGGCCTTGATCTCCTTTCTCCCTTCCTGGGACTATGATTTGAGGTCAAGAAACTTCTACTGCCACCAAAAACACAATTTTTTCCCTTCCATGCTGGTGTAATAACTTGATTTGGAAAGATTGATATATTGGTTCAGATTCAGTTGCTTAGATTATTTCTTATTCTTCTGCCATAGATCTCTCTCCATGATTTTATATTCATAGGTTACTGTTCAACATTTTCTATGTTTAGGTCAAGAATTAGGTTAACAAGTGATATTTTTGTTTTCATAGTACAGTTAGTTCTTTCTTTGATCAGTTTTGATAAGTAAATATGTAGATCTCTTGCAGGCCATCTTAGCTCACCATCCATCCAGAAAACAGCTAGCACCAGCTCACTTCTTGGTGAGCTCCAGTATTGCAGCAATAATGTTGCAACTCCTAGGGCTCCCTTCTTTACTTTTATCAACCCGGTAGTTTGTATCAAACTTGGAAGCGATGGTGTTGTATGCACAAGTACTAGCTCTCATTCCAGGCTGTCACTTGATCAGCTAACACAAGTTCGCAAGGAGCTTAAGCCAACTTCTATGAGTTCTCAGAAGAAGCTTTTAGTTGTGATGGAAGAAATCTAACTCAAAGGAGGCTATTCTACTTACAGAAAGAATATGAAAACTAAAAGGAAACGCAAACCCTAGCAAACACTAGTTTTACCCACTACCACTACTTTTGCAAGAAAAGAGATGAAACTACTGAAATAGATGCCATGGACTACTGTCAAGTTAAATGCATGTACTTAAGATACTTCTGAAGGAAAATGTGGAAGACCCATCTTTTTGTACTTTTGAGCAATTTTATGCAGAATTATTATGTTCGTGTTTTAACTATTTGTGACTATACAGAGGTTTTGCGGTGAAGGGAGATGGATTTGGCTATTGTAGATGATAAGGAAGGCGTGGAGAGGACCTAAGGAGTCCCTAGCACCCTTCTATAGAATTCCATTATGAACAGACTTCAAAAAATCACTCACATGAACCTTTACAGAAAGTCTGCAGGGGATCTACAGGAAGTTCTACAGGAAGAGGCTGAAAGTGATTTTTGAAGGTTTGGAGGTGGAAAAATGGTGGGGAAAAGGAAATAAAGGTTGGATGAGGGTGATAGAGGGACTAGGACTCTGTCAATGAAGATCAAACATGAAGAAGATGGTTGGATTGGTTCAAAGGATAAGAAAGCGATTTTGCACAAAAACGTAGAAATTAGGGTTTTTTGGGAAAGTGGCGAATGAGTGGAGAAAACCTTGAGAAATGGATTGGAGTAGGTTGGGTGATGAAAGGATTATAAGCTAGGATGGTATCCAAGTGAGCTGCACACCTTCTTCTAAAAAATGATTCAAGGAGAATTAAAAAAAATAGAGTTTTACCTATTTTAACCTAATTCTGCCCTAAAAACCAGAAAAGTGCTTAACAGAATTTTATGGATAGGAAATGATGCAAGAAAGCCATGGAAATCGAACAAGAATAGATCTAATCATGTAAATACAACTAACATTAATTTCTCCAACTCAAATTCTTTCACTAGCAATTGCATTGGAAAGCAAAAAACAACGTTTTGGTGGCAGCAAGAGTGCCTTGGTCTCAATTCATGGTCCCACAGAGGGAGAAAGGAGATCAAGGCCTACTTGGTGGCTTTTTTGTGAATCTTATTCTATTATTGCAGTAAACTACCTCATCAATCTTGGAACTAGAAGAACTATTCTAATCATCAAAAACAACCTAAGTAACAAAGCAAAATTTAATCTAAACAACAGAAATTATTTCTTGAATGCAAGAAAAACACATATAAATACAAGAAGGAGGTACTAGGCACTTGGGTTGGGCTCAACCCCAAGAGCTACAGCCCCCTTAGAAAGATCAGTGTTGGTTCAAGGCTGAATTCATCTTCATTGATCAAAAAATAATAGTCACATCACAAAACTATCTACAGAAACAACTTGAAAATGAGTTGAATGCAGAGCTGCACTAAAGTGCGAAAATAGGTTGTTCAATAGATAACCTACTAAGGCCTAAGGCCTTCTTATTTATATAATTTGAGGACTCCCAACAGTCCTCCTAAACTTTAGGAACTCAGCTGCCAAAACTTGCAGATAACAGCAGCTTCACTAGACCTGCTCGACTTCCCTTGTGATCATCGATGTGGTGGCCTCTGAACTCTGAGATACTAGTGGAGAACTCGAGGAAGGAGTCATTAATGTAGGAGCCACCCTTCCTATAAGTCTTCATCTTGGTTTCTTCGAGTTTTGGATGTCAATCTGTTCATAAATGCCTGGTCTTGGTCCAAAAATATCCAAAAATCTGCAATAAACGCTCATTAGACTTTGTGGTAAAGTGACTATCTCCATTCACTCAATTAACATAAATATACTTAAAAACATGCACAAAACTATGGAGAATGGTGGATTAAATGGAAACAATAGGCAAAATGATCCCCTATAGTTACCCATTTCTGGGGCTCATCATCACCCCCCTACTGAATGGGTTGCTCATCCTCTGAGCAACTAATATAGTTCTTCATCCTTGATGGCTTTAACAGCTTCCCTAACATCCCATGCTTCTGAGGTGATGTCTTCTTCCCTATCATGAAAACCTACCTTTATGTCTACTTCCTCCCACTGCTTTTGTTCTTCTTCTTCGTTAACCCCTTCTAGTAGTCCTAAGAGTAGTGGAGGACTGAACCTGAGGCCAATCCAGTTGGCTTTCAGGTTTTGCATTAATTGTTTGTACAGGGGAACTCTTGCCAAAGCCTCCCTCATTCTATTTGGGGAGTGATACTCCCTAATATTTAAGCTATAGGATAGTGTATTCCTTCTCCTCATACAAGCATGAAGGCAATCATCACCAAATAATCTCTCCATACGTTCAAAATGGGCGATAGCTTGTGCTTGTCTTTCGATATAATCCAGGAGAACGTTAAGGTTGTTGGAAAGGTGTTGATGAGCATATATGAGAGCTGAGGGGTCTTTTGGTTCTGCCCTGATTAACAGAGGCTCATTTAGTTCTTTGGCCAGGATCTGTTGAACTTCCACTGTTCTTTTTTCCTCATGGCTCATCCAGGAAGCCATAGCCATGAGCTGTACATCTCTTAATGCAGCATTGGGGTCCCAAAAATTCATATCAGGGAGTGCCATATTATGTAAGTAAAACTCTGTTAATTTGGCCTTGTTGTCAACCAAACTAGTAGCACACAGATGCATAAATTGACCATAATTTTGGAAAGGGATTGTGCTCCTTTGGGCCAATGTTTTGATTTGGACCTAGAGCCATTGGTCTTTAAGATACAATGCATAAGATCTAGTCGGTTGTCTAGATTGCAAGGCCTCCATTGCCCAGCTGGCCATGCAGGCAATCTGGACTTCTCTCTCCTGCAACTGTTGTTTCAGCATCAATATTTCAGATGCTGCCTGAGACTCCCTCTCTCGCTACTTCTTTTATCATCATTTCAACATTAGGCTATGTCTCTTCCCTTGGCTTTTGTTCCTTTATTGTTTCCTATCCTGCTAGGGGACCTTCGTGTAGTTGCTACTCTTCGGAAATCTGTGTTATGTATGCCCTTTGAGTTTCCTATTATTGTACCTACTTTTTCAGTAGTGCATTTTTCTCCGATAACTGGGTTCTTTGAATGCTTTCAGTGTGTCTCACCATTTCCAACTCCCTTCTTAATTCTTTCCGTTGTTCTTCCATGTGGCCTATATCTGCAACTCCCTTGGATTTAGCAATTTTCATCCAAGTGTTTGTTCTAATTCAAAGAAAAGGGGTTTAGCAAATTTCTATGGGATGATCTTCCCACCATCTAGCAAGCTGTAATATGAGCCCAAATTAGGCTGAGGGCTTGGTTCAGGTATCTCCTCAGTCTTGTCTTCTTCTTGTGACTGTTTTTTTGCCTCCTTTTCCAATTTTTCAGTCTCCTTTAGCTTGGACAGTGTTTCTTGTAGAGAGGTCTTAGCTTCCTGTAGAATTGTGTTGGTGTCCATCAGTCTGATTCTTTCCTTCCAAGTGGAACTTTTGGGACTTCCTCTTTCATAAGTGATAGATATTTTGGAGGGGGATTCCTCCTTTTTCTCAGTAGCAGCATCCTGAATTATTATGGGTTCATTTAATGGTCGTTGGGGCTTGCCCACCTTTATCCTAGTGCTCCTTCTGGCCTTGAAATACATGGCTACTTCTCTTTTCCTTTTTCCTTTTTGTTTTGTTTGGGTCCTCAATGTAGCCAATACAGTTGCTACTTCTTTTGCCAAGGTTTCAGGGGATGTTTCTTCCTGTTACTTCTCCCCTTCATATTTTATTGTCTCCATGCCTGGTGTTTTTGCTTGTGTTTCTGCTATATCTGGCAATGGCTTCACTTTTTCTTGCCAGGTTCCTGCCTTGCTTGTGGCAATCCTCTTTTGGACTTTCTTAGGCTTTTTCTTCTCACTTTCTATTCTTTTCCTTTTCTCTATCTTTAGGGTGGTCTTACTTTTTGTTGTGGGGTTTTCAAGTTTCTCTTCTGCTTCCTGTTCCTCCTTTGTTTCCTACTCTTCTTCTGTTTGAATATGTGGTGTCTCCTCATGCACTTCTTCCTCAATTTATTCTTCCTCTTCCTCCTCCTTACTTCCAAATAGGCTGATATCCTCAGTCAAAGTTTTGATGTTGTCATCTCTGGACATATTTCTAAAAATGTCCCAAGCTATGGGAATGGTATATGTATGTAAGGCATCTTCTACCAACAGTTTGATGAGCCCATGGTGGGCCAACTGGTCTGGGACTCCTGCACTTAGCTTGGTACTACATTCTATTAAAGACTAGAGGAGGAAATATGGGAGACTCAACTTTTTAAATAGAGGCAGGTCCATCCCATACCTCAATTCATGTAGTAACCTGAAGTGATAACCATAAATTATGTAGAACCTTCCTTCACAAGTGATATATTTCATTATTTGGTAGCTGACTTCATTCCATGGAGGAGGTAAGCTTGTCCTTCTAACCCCATTTTTATCCTCTACAAGATCCTCCCCAGGCTGAAAAAATGTCTTCTTGGCCACCTGTCACAATGATTTTTCCTCCTTGCTCTAAGGGAGCCTAGGTGGAAGGCTTGTGATTCGACTGATAAAATCAAGGGTGAGTTCTAGGGATAGACCCCAAAAACTAATTGTGGTATGTGTTTTCAAATGGGGTCTTATGGCCATCAGAAATTCTTTAGTTACCTCATCATCATATCCATGTATTCTTTCAAACAAAATCATCCAATTTACCCTAGTGAAGAGGGCCACCACCTCAGGGTGCTCATGTAGTTGGTTGGAGTTCAAAGGCTCCTTCCTCATAAACCCTCATAGCATGGTGCTGAGTGGTTTCTGACGTGCTTAAGTGAGGAGAAAAACAACAATTTCAAAAATCAAAGATAGAGGGATAGCTGGGTTTTGTTTTTTTCTCTAAACTGTAGGAGGAATTTCAGTGTGCTCCTTCTCACAACACCAAATTGCAATATTTCCCTTGTTTCAAACTTCTCTTACCCCAAATTTGATTTTCTGCTTGTGGAGAGAAAATATATTTTTTTGGCAGAACAGAGGATAAATAACACAGTGTTTTTTCCCAGAGAATAGACAGACTTGCAATTTCTATTTTTTTCCCAAACAAGTTGGTTTCTACGATTGCAAGTGTTTTCTTTACAACAAAGTATGAAAAAAAGAAGAAGACAGACTTTGAATGCAGAGAAGAAAACATAAAACTATGTAAAACTCAGGGGAAATATGCAGGCAGACTTGTAAAATTCATTCTCCTTTCTTTCAATCCAATTTTGTGTTTTTAATCCACCACCTTATACAAATAAGTCCTATACAGGGAGGTTTCTCAAGCCTACCTTGTTTTAAGCTCGAATTTTAGTAAAAATCTCGGGTTTTCCTTTTGCTGGTTGTTCTTTGCCTTTCCTGGAGAATTTTTCCTATAGAAATTCTTCGGCTCCTATAGAATCCAGCAGGGCTCCTATAGAGCCTGATAGGCAAGAGGGAAAACTAACAGAAAACTGGCAGAGGACAACTAGTTTGCTGCTCTGAAGGTGGTAGACGAACACTGCAGTTGAGAGCTTCATAAAATGCAAATGAACCAAAAGGGTGGTGGAGGCTTGGAGTGCATTGTACTTAACTGTTGGTGTAACCCGCAGTGAGGAGATGAGGTGGCCAGATGAGTACATTATCCCCATCCATACCATTGGTCCTACACTAGTGCCATTATGGTTCCTCATGCTTCCTGACCTCCATCACGTCCCTTACTCCGGTTATCCGCCACCACCACTACTAGTTTCAAATTCCTTCTTCCCGAGTTGACATGTTGCACGTGCTGACTACGTATCCACTCAACAGTTTGAATTTGGACGTGGCTCAACTGAATTCTATGATGAGGTATGAATTGAACAAGGGTGGCCATATAGCTGGCCATTGAATCCGCGTAATTGACCATTCCCACAGTTCATACAAATTTGAAATATTATTCATGCAATTGAGGAATAGGTTTAGGCACTTACCTGCTCAGTCACTGGTGTGTTATGCATATTTTAGATTTTGGCACTTCATTTCCTTGTTGTTGTTGCTGCTTGCGCTCTGCATGCTTGGCCTTGGTTTTTCCGATGATCTCCCATTCAAACATTTCTCTTCATATCTCCTGTTGCGCTGACTCTGTCTCTAGAGTATGCTTTTCAAAGGGATTATCTGCTACAGAAATCCTGTGGGATTTCCTGTAGCTGCTTCTCCTCTTGAAATTCAAGCTAATATGTGAGCAGGGCTAGAGCTACTGAAGAATGTCTCAACTAAGAAGAAATCACAACTGGAGGGCTAGGTAGGGATGAGTGAAACTGTTGCTGCCTTGATTTGTCATTTTTTCTTTTCATTGTGTGTTTGCAGGATGATAGAAACAAAATATTTGTATGTGGCTGTGCAGGGACAAAAATGAGTGGAGATGTAGGTGTATAGGGATGGAATGGAAAAATGGGAAGATGGATGGTTGTAAAGAGGTTCACAAGGATGCCAGACGAATTTCCAACTGTCGTGTTCTGTTTTAAAATGAATTTTGGCCTTCCTGTAATTTCTACAGGATCCTCCTGTAGAAAACACGAAGTTTCTTGTAGGATGCGGAATTTCAGAACAAACGAGACCAAAACTTGGGAAAGGATAGCAGTGATGGGTTGATGGACTCTGGAGGGTTCATTCAGCCTGTCATGTCTTTTCCTCTTGTGCAACCCTCCTGTAATGACCTTCCTACAACCTGAAATTTATTCAAAAGAAGTTAGGTTTTTTTTCTCTTTTTTTTTTTTTGGGAGATAGCTGGGGCACCTCCAGGAGGCTTTAACCCTCACTACCTACCTTGGGTGCCTCCAAGAGGTTTTCACCCAGGGATCTTTTATTCCATTTTCTTTTTTCTCTATTTTTTTTTTGCTCAGGGTGTGGGTGGAGTGGAGACATGGACCTACTCCACTACTAGCATTGATTTACCCAAAGTTTCAATGAACTCCTTCTTAGAAAGGGGTTTCCTGTAGATTTTTAATCGATGCCCATTGACGAGCATGGGGATGGCTTCTTCATCAATGGTCTGGATAAGGACTGAACCATTTTCATTGCACTCTTCTACTGTATATGGTCCCAGCCATCTGGTTCTCATCTTGCCCTTGAAATCTTTGTACCTTGAATCATACAACATCACCCAATCTCCCAGCTGAAATTGTTTCTCTCTGAGGTGTCAGCCATGCCATATTTTTCTTTGAAGCTGGACTACCTTTGAGTGGAGAAGGGCCTGCATTCTCTATTCATTTAATCCATTTAGCTGAAGCAATCTATCTTTTTGTGCATGGCTGAGGCCTAGGTCCAGCTTAGCTACCAGCCTAAATGTGTTATATTCAAATTATATGGACACCAAACCCTTCTTCCCATAGACCAACTCATAGGGTGTAAAACCTGTGGTAGTTTTTCAAGTAGTGTTATAGGCCCAGATGGCCTCAACCAATCGGTCTGCCCAATATTTTCTGTTGCTGCTCACTAGCTTAGTCAAAATCTCCTCCAAAGCTCTATTAATGAATTCCACCTGTCCATTTGCTTGGGGGTGATAAGGGGTGTAAGTTAGATGCTTAATATTATGGTGTGTGAGCAGGTATTCAACTAAGTTAGAGGTAAACTGACTCCCTTGATCTGTAACTAACTCTCTTGGGTAGCCAAACTTGTAGAAGATATTTTCCCTTAAAAACTCGGCTACTTTTTCCTTTGTTTATACTTTGATTACCTTTGTTTCTGCCCACTTTGTCAGGTAGTCCATGCACACAATGATGTAAGACTTATGTTGTGAAGGAGGATTGGTAGGACCACAAAGTCCATGCCCCACTTCTCAAATGGCTCGAATGTTAATTGAGGTTTTAGGGGAATCTCATCCCTTGGAGTCAGTTTCCCCATCCTTTAACATCGGTCACATTGACTAATATATCTTCTAACATCTTGATGGAGAGTGGGCCAATAGAAAACTACCTGCAAAATCTTGAAGACAGTCCTCTTTGCTGCAAAGTGGCCCGCACAAGGTCCATCATGACAGGTTAAGAGGATGTCAAAGACATCCTCCTCCCTGACACATCGCCTCAAAATCTGATCTCGGCCAAGTTTGAACAGGTTGCCCCCAATCCAAGTGAATGGGGCACTTTTCCTGATGATCTTGCTATTCTCTTTTGAGGATAAGTGTGGTATAAACTATGCTGAAACCAAGTAATTTTCTATATCAACAAACCATGGAGAGAGTACTGAAATAGCAAATAAGTGTTCATCTGGAATTTGATCATCCACCATTCCTTCTTCACCTACAGGCAGATCTAGTCTAAACAGAAAATCAGCAACAACATTTTCCTTACCAGGCTTATCAACAATAGTCAAATCAAATTACTGCAAAAAAAGTAACCATCTAATGATACGAGTGTTTACATCTGTTTTACCTCAAATACCTAATTGCAGCATGGTCAGTGTGTACGAATGTTCGATAACCAGTGATGTAGTGTCTGAACTTGTTTAGGGAATGGACTATAGCTAGGAGCTCCTTTTCAGTTACCGTGTTGTTTAGTTCTGCCTTGGACAGGTTTTTACTGACAAAGTAGATGGCATATGGTAGCTTCTCTTCAACTTGTCCCAGGGCTGCTCCTATAACTTTATTCGAGGCATCTGTGTGAATGTGGAAAGGTAGGGCCCAGTTTGGACCTCTCAAGATTGGGGCAGTTACCAACTTACCTTTGAAGGCATCCAAAGCCTCTTGACAGTTGTTAGTCCATATAAACTCAACATCTTTCCCCAAAAGACCAAACAATGGAGAGGATAGCTTGCTAAAATCCTTAATGAATCTTCTATAATACATTCCTAAGCCTAGAAAACTCTGAACATCTCTTACCTTTTGAGGAGGTGGGACACTTTGGATAATAGCAATCTCGTTGGGATCCACCTGGAATCCTTGCTGAGAAATTGTATGACCTAGCACGATCCCTTTAGTCATCAGGAATTCACATTTTTCAGGACTATGGGACAAGTTCATTTCAATACACTTGGCTAAAATTTTTCCCAGGTTAGTCAATGCTTCTTGGAAGTTGGAACCATGAGAGGTAAATTCATCCATATAGATTTCCACTGAATCATGAACCAGTTCAGCAAATATGCTCAGTACTGCTCTCTGGAAAGTGGTAGGAGCATTGTAGAACCCAAAGGGAAGGACCCAGTAGGAAAAGGTACCCCATGGACAAGTGAAAATGGTCTCATCTTGGTCTTCTGGGCTGATTTGGATCTGGTTGTACCCACTAAACCCATCTAAGAAAGAGGAAAACTTCTTCCCTGCCAGGCCATCTAACACTTGATCTATGAAAGGCAAAGGGAAATGGTCCTTCTTGGTGGCTTTGTTCAGATTCCGATAATCTACACAGATTTTCCACTTCCCGTTTTTCTTTGGCACTAACACCAAAGGAGAAACCCTTTCACTACCAGAGATGGGGTAGATGAATCCTGCATCTAGTAGATTTTGCAGTTCTTCTTTGACAATGTCCTTAAGGTTGGATTCATCCTCCTTTGAGGCTACCTAACTAGCTTACAATATTCCTTAATGTAAATGTGATGAGTACAGATAGAAGGGTGGACTCCCTTCATCTCCTTATAACTCCAAGAAAAAGCATCCAAGTGATTCTTCAATAAGCTACACATCTATTTCTCTTGAGAGCTGGATAGGGCTGAGTTGATCCTCAAGGTTCTTTCTGGGCCAAATTCCACATTCTTAACCAGGAGAGAGGGCAGATCAACCACACAGAGATCAACTAAAGCATTGGCTTGGGTTTCTTTCACCAACTCTTCTAATGGTAATTCACTGGGGGGTGGATTCTGGATCAAGTTTTTAATAAGATCATCCCCGGTTTGTGGACCCCCCATGGTAGTTTCTTTCGTACACAATGGTGCGGAGTAGACTTCATCCTCGTCTTCCTCCTCCAACTAGAGTGGTAAATCATGTTCTAGTAGAGGTTGGGTAGGAGGATAGAGGACTAGATGCTTGGACATATGCCCATTCTTGATTGCCATATTCCCAGCTCGGTAGCTGATGTAGGCATCTGCAGTAGCAAACCAAGGTCTTCCCAGGATGAGAGCATACCTATTGAGCTTTTCCTTTGGTTGGAGAACCAAGAAATCAGCGAGGTACTCCCAGGAATCAATAGAGACCATGACATCTTCCACAATCCCCTCGGGGGTCACGGTGGAGCAATCTGCTAACTACAGTACTGTCGAGGTCTTTCTTAGGGAACCATGAAGGTTGAGCTTGAGCATAGTGTCCCTGGTCATCACATTAATGGCAACCCCTAGATCAATCAAGGTATGGGGGATTATGGTGCCATGGATGTGGAAATCGACTACTGGACCCCCAAGGTCTAGATAGTTCAGATGAATTACCTACCCCAACATCAGATCGGATAGTTGTCTTATGACATTGATAGCTGGGGAATCTCTCCTTCACCTGCCTCGGTGTTTAAAGCACTTCTCCTTGATCATATTGTTGTATATGGGCACATCATTTATGGCTTGGAGAAGGGGTATTTTTACACATCACTGTTTCAGTTCTCCTAGGAGTTCAATTTCTTCTAGGGTCGGTCGTGTGCTTCCAATTAGTCTCTCAGGAAAGGGTGGAGTGGCTTTTGGTTCACTTTCCTGTTTCTCTTCTTCAGCCTCCTTAAGAGGAGGTTGGCTATCTGGGAGGACCTTCCTAGATCGTAGGTTTATCTCCTAAATCTCCACAACATAGGTAGGGCATGTTGTTTCTCCAGTATATACCTATTGGGCCACTCTGTTATTGGGGTTTGGGTTCCGTTGAGCAGGTATTTAGGGTTGTCTTGGAGGAGCAGGAGGTAATGGTTATGGTTGAGCAGGTGGTAGAGGAAAAAGAGTGGGAGGAGAGTTGTATTGGGGCCTCCAACCCTGATGAGGTGCATTCCACTGAGGTTGTGGCTGAACATGAGAATGAAACAAATGAGCAGCAGGTTGAGTATGGTATTGAGATGTATATGACCAAGGAGGGGGTGTGTACCAGGAAGGATGAATACGGGGACCCTAAGAAGGCATGGGAGTGGATTGATTGGGGTGGTAATAATTCTAGGAGGTCCCTTGCATTCCCTGTTGGTAAGGTACGGGTCCATGTGGCCTCCTTTGGTTCATGAAGTAGAGTGGTTCAGTGGCTCCTTCAGCCCCTTGGTACATAGCTTTAAATCTGGGTAAGGACAGACACTGATTGGTAGGATGATCTTCTTGACAGACAAAACACACTTATATGGAGTGTAATGGACACTCATTCCTAGGATTCTTTCTAGTGCATCTGGGAAAAATGATGGCCAAAGCCCTCTCAACTTCCTCTTGCTTCTTTTGGATTCTCAAGGTATCCATTTGCATGGCAATGGTCTATCTCATCTTGATTTTGAAATCTTCCATCTGATGTGCAAATTCATTTTTGGATAAGGGGGCACTAGTTAAAAGTTGACTTCCCCTACCTCTTTTTCTGGCTGCCCTAGAATGGTTTCTAAACATAGTCTTTATGTCATCGTAAGGTAGCTGGTAGATGTCTCCCCTAGCGAGCAAATGGAGGATATCTGGAAGGTCTTCAAGGTCTCCTCGGAGCAAAACCAGCTTCAGAGATTCGGGGTCAAGTGTGCACCTGGCCTTTTTATAACTGAGTTGAAACCTCTCTTCATAGTCTTCTAAAGATTCATCACTTCCCATGGTCATCCGAAAGATTTCTTCCTTTGTTTCCTTTGACCTACATTAATCCTGATATTTTTTGTTAAAGGCTTGCTGCATCTGATCCCAAGTTGTGATATTGTTTCCAGGTAACCCCATGAACCAGCGTAGTGCTGCATCCTTGAGGGTAGAGGGAAAGAGTTTCAACTTTTGCTCGTCTTCTACATAGTCATAGGTTCAAAAAACGACAGAAAACTCAAACAAGAAGGTATCAGGGTCTTCAATAGTCAATCCATGAAAGTGAGTTAGGGCTGAGAGACTTATATTTCTCATCTTTGTGTCCCCATTGGTCTCTCGGATGGGAAAGGTGCCTTATGTTCTCTCCCCATTTCCTCTACCATTTCTATTTTCAACCATGGTCTTAGGAGGAATGTTTTATTGCTCTTCTTCTGTTATAGGATCTCTGTATGTCTCAGGAGGTTCACCTATAAGTTCTTCTAGATCACTACCACCAAAGAAGAGAGAAGGGTGACTTAGTGATGTGTTGGGGGTGTTCGGTAGGAATTTTCCTAAATTGTCTCTGTTCCTACGAGGCATGAAAGAGAATCTCTTTTTTGGATTTTTGTGTTTCTTTTTCTGCTTGTACCTGCAAAAACTTGAAATGGATTAAACATAAAATTGTAGTTAACTAAAATAAACCTTGTTGAAATGAAAATTGTAGAATTTAAAGGAAAGCAGGCGATATCTAATCTGCTTTTACTGAAATGAAATTGCAGAATTGAAATGAAAGCAGGAAATGTCTAATCTACTTTTGTAGAAATGAAATTGCAGAATGGAAATGAAACAACTACTCTACTCTTGATGAAATAAACTACTTAGTAGAATGTTGCAGTAAAAAATAGAAGAAAAGCAGTAATCACAAATAATCTGACGCTTCCCCGGCAATGGCACCAAAAAGAAGTGGTGAGCTTCAATATTGTAGCAATAATGCTGCAACTCCTAGGGCTCCCTTCTTTACTTTTATCAACCCGGTAGTTCGTAACAAACTTAGAAGCGATGGTGCTGTATGTACAAGTACTAGCTCTAACTGCATGTAGTCACTTGATCAGCTGGCACAAGTTTGCTAGGAGCTTAAGCCAACTTCTATGAGTTCTCAGAAGAATCTTTTAGCTGTGATGGAAGAAAGCTAACTCAAAGGAGGCTATTCTACTCATAGAAAGAAGATGAAAACTAAAAGGAAAATCAAACCCTAACAAGCGCTAGTTTTACCCACTACCGCTACTTTTGCAAGAAAAAGAGATGAAACTACTGAAATAGATGTCATGGATTACTATCAAGTTAAATGCATGTACTTAAGCTACTTCTGAAGGAAAATGTGGAAGACCCATCTTTTTGTAGTTTTGAGCAATTTTATGCAGAATTATTATGCTTGTGTTTTAACTATTTGTGACCGTGCAGAGGTTTGGTGGTGAAGGGAGATGGAGTTGGCTGTTGCAAATGATGAGGAAGGTTTGGAGAGGACCTAAGGAGTCCCTAGCACCCTTCTAGATAATTCCATTGCGATCAGACTTCGAAAAAAATCGCTCGCATGAACTTCTACAGGAAGTCTTCAAGGGATCTACAGGAAGTTCTACAAGAAGAGGCTGAAAGTGATTTTTGAAGGTTTGGAGGTGGAAAAAGGGTGGGAAAAAAAAAATGAAGGTTGGATGAGGGTGTTAGAGGGTCTGGGACTCTATCAATGAAGATCAAACATGAAGGATATGTTTGGATTGGTTCAAAGGATAAGAAAGCGATTTTGCACAAAAACATAGAAATTAAGGTTGTTTGGGAAAGTTGCGAATGAGTGGAGAAAACATTGAGAAATGGCTGGAGCAGGTTGGGTGATGAAAGGATGATAAGCTAGGATGGTATTCAAGTGAGCTGCACACCTTCTTCTAAAAACCGATTCAAGGAGAATTAAAAAAATAGAGTTTTACCTATTTTAATCTAATTCTACCATAAAAACTAGAAAAGTGTTGAACATAATTATGTTGACAGGAAATGATGCAAGAAAGCCATGGAAATTGAACAAGAATAGATCTAGTCATGTAAATACAACTAACATTAATTTCTCCAACTCAAAATCTCTCACTAACAATTGCATTGGAAAGCAAAAACAATGTTTTGGTGGCAACAAGAGTGCCCTGGTCTCAATTCATGCTCCTACAGAGGGAGAAAGGAGATCAAGGCCTGCTTGGTGTCCTTTTTGTGAATCTTCCTCTATTATTGCAGCAAAATAGAACAACTATTCTAATCATCAAAAACAACCTAAGTAACAAAGCAAGATTTAATCTAAACAATAGAAATTATTTCATGAATGCAAGAAAAACACATATAAATACAAGAAGGAGGTACTGGGCGCTTGGGTTGGGCCCATCCCCAAGAGATATAGCCCCCTTAGAAAGATCAATGCTGGTTCAAGGCTGAATTTATCTTCAATTATCAAAAAATAATAGTCACATCACAAAACTGTCTACAAAAAGAGCTCGAAAATGAGCTGAAAGTAGAGCTGCACTAAAGTGTGAAAATAGACTATTCAATAGCTAAACTAATGAGGCATAAAGGCCTTCTTATTTATACAAGTTGAGGACTCCCAACAGTCCTCCTAAACTTTAGGAACTCGGCTGCCAAAACTTGCAAATAACAACAACTTCACTAGACCTGCTTGGTTGCCCTTGTGGTCATCGATGTGGTGGCCTTTGAACTCCGAGTTGTTGATGGAGAACTCAAGGAAGGGGTCATTAATGTAGGAGACACCCTTCCTATAAGTCCTCAACTTGTTTTCTTCAAGTTTTTGTTGTTAATCTGCTCATAAATACCTGGTCTTGGTCCAAAAATCTCCAAAAATCTGCAATAAACAGTCATTAGACTTTGGGGTAAAGTGATTATCCCCATTCACTCAACTAACATAAATATACTAAAAAACATGCACAAAACTATGGAGAATGGTAGATTAAATGGCAAGAATAGGAAAAATGAGCCCATATAGTTACCTATTTCCGAGGCTTATCACTTCTCATATATTTCCCGAGTCATTCGCAACATTTTTCCAATCTGCCCTAATTTCTGTGCTTTTCTCCATAAAGTTATTACTTTCCATTTGAACAATTCCAAACATCACGTTCATTCTTGATATTCCTTGAAAGTCCTAGACACCTCAACACCTTCATCTAGCCTTCAGTTCCCCTTTCCCATCACTTTTCCACCTTCAAAACTCCAGAAATAGCTCTCAGCCTCCTCCTATAAATCCGCCTATAAATCCCCTGTAGCCTCTTTTAGAATCTCTTGGGAGTGATTTTTCAAAGTCCGATTGCTATGAAAGTCTTCAGAAGGGTACTAGGTGCTTCTTAGGACCTCTCCACACCTTCCTCTACCTCTGGAACAACCAACCCCATCTTCCTTCCCCACCAAACCTCTGCACAATCACAACCAGATAAATCACAAACATAGTAGTTTCACATAAAACACTCAAAAACACAAAAAGATGTTTTTTCTCATTTCTTTTCAAAAGTAGCTTGAATAAATGCAATTCACCTTTTCAGTAGTCAATAGCACTCATTTCATCAGTTTCCATCTCTTTTCTCGCAAAAGTAGGGTTAATAAGTAAATTAGGGTTTGCTAAAGTTTGCATTGCATTTTAGTTTTCCTTATCTTTATGCAAATAGAATAGCCTCTATAGTGTTACCTCTCTTTTATCCCAGTTAAAAGCTTCTTCTGAGAACTCATAGAAGTTGGCTTGAGCTCATTAGTGATCTTGCACCAGCTGACCAAGTGACAACTTGATGTAAGAGCTAGTACTTGTGCATATAGCACCGTCGCTTCCAAGTTTGTTACGAACTACAGGGTTGATAAAAGTAAAGAAGGAAGCCCTAGGAGTTGCAACATTATTGTTGCAATACTGGTGCTCACCAGTAGTTTATTCCCCAGATGTTCAGTCTGCCTTTCATCCTAAAACTATGTAGATGTGTCCTCCCAGGGCCTCATCTCGCAACAAGCACTGTGTTAGAAAAATTATGCTTATGACAGAGAAATGCAAGACATATAATATGTGGAAAACAAAAACACATAAAACCAGAGAGACACAAATATACGTGATTCACCTAGTTTGGGCTATGCCCACCTTGAACAGCCAGTCCTTCCTTTCTATTATCCAGTAAAATGAAGATACACAATCTACAACAGATTCGTTGTAATATCCTTTGTTTTCTCTCATAATCTCACCTATTTGTTTATTGCTCTGAGAATACATGTCTATTACACAACCTCAATACAATACCCTCATACAAATAGAGGGGTTGCCTTCTAGGTCAAAAACCCCTAAACTAAACATAAGTTCTATCGTCAGATCATCTACCTAATGAATGGCCCAGATTAACTAGAAATTACTATACTTTTACAAGGCAATTTTACATATGTTTCTAGCTTTGGGGGCACTGCCCCCAAAACCCCCACTGGGGGGTATTAGTCCCCCCAGACCCCCACAAGGGGGAGAAGTCCCCCCTGCGTGGAGGGGTGTACAATCTTCCTGGGGTATACATCTAGCTGATACAAAGACCACTACGCAAATGTGTCTCTCAATGATCACACAAATGATGACATGCTAGAGGACTCTCAAGGAGCTGAGGAGGAAGACAAGTAGACCAAGGAATCCAAGCTATGATAGAATATTAGAACCGCATGAAGACTCAATCTGATGCATAACCCTTTGGAGGGTAGCTATGGAAAACGAATCACACCTTTTGAAATACACCTCTTAGTGTAGATTTAAGGACTTTTTATCATTTTCATATCATTATGTCTTCAATATCATGCATGGTTGCAATCACTGAAATTCATTCCATGTGTTGCCTCTATGTGTCTTGAACCCTTTCACTTGTTGGATCAATTGTCATCTTTTGACATGTCTGGTTGTTATTTCATGTTTGCAAATTGTTCTGGTGGCCATGAAGGTTTTTCTTTGTGCATACAAGTTTTCCTAATCATGTGAACACCTATCACACCAATACACAAAGTTGTAAGCATTGTCATGCAAGTGTCACCATGGACGTCCAAAGGTCTATCCCAAGTGTCACAGTTATCGCTTTCAACACTAGAAAATATCATAAAGGGTCATGCTTTGCTATGTTGTCACAGTGGTCAGTGTGGTCATGTTGTTGAAGTATGCTAAGCATGTGATCACAATGTCGAAGTTCTCACAAGTTCACTTGCCTCTCACACTTAGCCATTTTCCTGAAAATATCTCTCACTGAACAACCCCACTTCACTGGACCCCGATTGAGCTACACTACCCAGTCTCAGCCCTCACTAGTGCTACTCTACTACCTAGAATTGCGTAGTGCTTAAGGTTGTCATGTGAGTCAGTTGCACTGTGCAATCCCAGAAGTAAGAAACTTGTCTTCCTTCACAGAATTGTATAGAAACTGCCTCAAAGCCCTACCTAAACTGTGCACTTCGCAAGATTAGTTATCAAGCCTCCTTCTTGCTTGTTAGAACCCCACATCCCATAGAGACCTAAGCCTGCACTACTCCTAGAAACTGTGTAGAGGTGTCCTCCTATTGACCTCCCTCAGCCAGGACTTACTACTCCCAAAACTACACAAAACTATCCTCTAGTCCCTCTACTATCCTTCCTTGTCTTCCCTCTAGAAACTGTGCAGAGGTGTCCCTCAAGGTCCCACCTTGCAAGTTTCCACCAGTGTCCTCAATTGTGCAATCATACATCCAAGTGGCCTCTACACAGTTTTCCTTGACAATGAAGACTGCACCTCGAAGTTCCTTAGCCAAGATTGAGCTACGCTCTACACAATCTCAGTGACCAATCCACCTCCCTGTCACCTGGAACTATGCATTTTGTAGTTGTTGTGCCCTCTTCTTATCCCATCATGTGTCCTGAGCCTGGAACACAGAATAAAATGCATGCATATTAGACTAGAAGGTTTTGGATTTGATGTCGTCCCATCATGAGTGAATTGTAGGAACAGGTACACTAATGGATCATGGTGAGACGATGAAAGAGATGAAGAGGGATTGCACATGCTAGAAGACTTACTTGCTTCTGGATAGAAAAGAGAAGCATGTCCAAGAGCAAGCGAAAGGAGCACATGCACACAACCATCTTGCAAGATCAAGACCATTGAGCACCCCACAACATCAAGCCATGCAGAGGAGAAGACAAAGCACACCCAAGAGTAAATCCATCACTTAGCAATGCAGAGCTTAACATGGACACCACAACTAGCTAGTACATGTCAACAATGTCATGTCATGTTGTGTCATGAGTTTTCAAAGCCACATCACTACTATGGGCCATATCTGTTGTACCCGAATGTAATGTAAATTGGATGTCCAATCGACACAAACATGAAGATGAAGAATCATGTCAATTGAAAATTCATAAGAAGTTGAAAAGGCATGAGGATAGTCCAACAGTCACAAGGGTCAAGCAGCACCCTTGTCTATATATACCCCTCCCATTGTATGAGCAAGGACTTTTCAACTTGGCTCCTCCCACATAGCCTTAAGAGTATATAGTCAATTATTTGAGGAGCGAGGAGTGGCTTCAATGTCCCACTACTGGGAATAGTGATGTATGGTGTACAAATGTATTGTGGGACTTTTGCTTAATTCAGAAGCATGTTAAGGCAAACACATTTTCATTCATTTTTTGTAGATATTTGTAAGACTATTCTTTCGGCATTTGTAATGCATGTTTGTCTCACTTGTACTAAGATAGTTGAACTACTTTGGTTGTTTTAGTACTTACATTGTTGGGAATTTGTTGTACTAGTTATCACTATTGTCTCATCCCTATGGACTACTCCGTGGGATACTAGGCATGCCACATTTGTGTATTGTCATCACCATTGTCACATCCTTTTTGACTAATCCGTGGGATACTCGATAAACCATCTTTGTTTTTTGGTTATAACAATAGTCACATCCTTGTGTTGTCCCCTTCACTTCAATTTTAGTTATTGCCACATCCATTATGGACTGTTATTCTGGATTTTGGATAGACCTTTATGGTTCATGTGTGTCTCTTCCAGGGTGTTATTATTACCTCTCACTTAGATACTCACTTTACTCTTCCCCTTTGTAGTAAGAGAATCGAGACAAAAGTTACATTATGCACTCACCAGGTACACTTACCTTGTTGTTTGAAGATACCAACGCAATGCTCTCATGTGCTGACAGATAGAGCCAAGGCATATCTCTAAGTATATGGAAATTGGGCCTTTATACCAGATGGGACTCCTACAACAAATGATGTGAGGTCTAGTTTGGACTTCATACTGGGGAGATACCCTAAATGTTGGTGGGTCTAGCACTATCAACAAGCTCTTATTGATGATAATGCAGCTATTGTGATATTGAAAAAATTCTTCTTTACGAATCTCAAATAAGTATGAGACACCTATGCTCAGATATGATGTTATGGCCTGTAGATTTCATATCTGTGACATGTTTGATGAAATGGTTGTTTTTAATGTTCCAAACTTAAACAAACAGTGAAATGAAAAAGCAAAAATGATTTATACACAGAAAAAATTAAACAATCAGCAAATGCTCAATACACTCCAAAATGAGAACTATCTTAGCCATTTTATTAATGGAATGGAGAAGATACAATATTATAGAGATATACACCTGGGCTTACCTCAAGGGAAAGCTTGACAAAACCCAGGTGATAAACAATAATCTCAAAGCTGGAAAATAATTTCTCCTCTAATGCTTTGTGTTTTCCCCTAGAAACTACACTGTTGGCCAAAAAGGAACTATGTGAAACCTCATCTCTGGTGCTCAACAAATGCTAAAACATTATATCTAGGATTCTTGTTAAATACCCAGAAAAACCCAAAAATGGATTGGCCAGATTTTGACCTCCCAAATTTGGCCTCCATTATGCCCTCCAAACTGCTCAAGGAATATAGCCTACAAGGAACACCAACGAAATCCTCCTCGAAGCTTCAAAAATGCAGAAATAACCTCTCCAAATATTTCCTTTAACCTCCAAGGTAAATTTCATCCTTAGATATGGATACTCTACCCTCCCATGTGAGCACCCAGTCTTGCCTCTACGCTGGCCCAAGAAGTGCGAAAGTCACCCTGCAAGGTAGCACACTCCTCCAGCTCCAAAACTCTCCCAAATTCTAGCAATCCTCCTATGCCTCCTCTCTAGAAAATCTCTCACCAAAACTCCACTACAAGACACCACAAGGAAACTTGGCCTCCTCTTCACTACGTCCCCCAGTAATATACACCACCTAGAGATGAATGTAATTGTTGGAAATCAAATTGAGATTCTCCTCCTCAAGAAATGAAGAAAAAACTCCCTATGGTGGCACTCGAAGTCCCCCAAAGAAAGGGTGAGTTATTTTCTTGAAGAACTCATGTTGAATAGCGAGCGACTTGGCTAAGGAGCTCGAGAAACCAAAGAGAAATCGATATGTCAAAAATATGATGAAATGAGGAGAGTTGTATTCCTTATATAGATTTTGTGGAGCACTTTTCCCTCCAATTTTTCCCTCCATCATGGGCCCTCACTTAACCATTGACTTTTCCCCTCCAAGAAATTCGAATTAGGGAGTGTGTATTCCCTAGTGTGGGTGGCCCCCACATAGAACTTATCCACAACAAAATGACTTCTCCTAATTCTAATCTCCTAATAAAATATAATGGGCCCTACTATCTCCAAAATTGGCCCAAAATGAAATAATTAATCTTGTTCCAAATTAATTTAGGAAGGGACATGAGAGTCCTCCCCTCCAAATGTTTCTTTTCCCCAAGCAACTTCAATATTGGATGCTTAAGTATGTTCCCACCCTCCCAAGTAGAAACCTCATCGAGAAAGCTCCTCCAATGAACCAAACATTGCTTGTCCTCAAGAAGTGAATGAACAAGCACCCTCTCTGACGATGGATCCCCATTGCCACTACAAACTTCACTAGGGTCCCAAATATTCCATTAGATCATCCTTGATCATTGTACTATCCTATAGTTATTGAGTCCATCGATACTAGGATCCCAAGACAACCTGATCAAAGTGGAGCACCCCTTGATCCACTCACTATCCTTCAAAATAGGGATGTTAGAACCCCTCTCTCTACTTCCAATAAGTAGAGCATCCTGATTATCTAAAACTTAGTCTAAATCCTCATGAAGTTTCCCTACCAAATAGTCCACCCCATGCACTATGATTGTATCCCCTTGAAGATACAACTCAATCCCCATGTGAATGAAGCCTCTCCTCCATGAGCTCCTCTTGAAATCCTCTTGCTAGCCATTCTTCCATGCTGATGAAGTCTCCCATGCCATCAACAAATCAAGGAAACCTAGTGGAAAATCTGGATGACCCTTTCTTGTAGAGACTAGCTATGGATAGTTGAACTGCTAAGTACTTTGATGTTAGAGCCCCCTTCCCAACATAGCAAGAAACTATCATGTTGACCCCATGACACTCTAGTCATTACCAATTTTCTAGCACGCTCATACCATAACCTCCTCTTGCATAAATCTTGGCCACAATTTATGTGATGATCTAGGTTAGGCACAACCTACCAAAGCGCCTCAATAGTGTTAGTGCCTATCGTCCCATGGCTGGCCCCAATCCTGAGCAACAACCTACCTCACCCTATGGTGAGGTCTTTGGTGATTCCCCATGTGTCTATCTGTGAATGAATCAGTTAGATTCAGTCTTTACATCCCTCCGTCAGAGATCATTTCTCATATTGCATTTCATTTTTAGGTGTCTCGCTCGATTCACTCAGTTGCATTCCTCTAGGGGCATGCCATAATCTGGCGGAAGGGTCTTGTTAGTCATTACCCCTTATGCTCTTTACCTGCTAGCTCAAGTCTGTTCATCGAAGTTCATTAAACCAATTTTAAGTCATTTACAGTCCTGTTCTAAATTTCTTGGTCAGCAAAGAGTTATTTAAGGTTTTTAGGTTTTTTTGGTCTAGGGTTTAGTTGATTTATGTCCTCAAAGCGCCCAATGTCACTAATGCTTAAGGATGTTTCTTCTTCAAAACTCTGTTTTGAAGAAGAAAACGTCAATTTAATTGTTTGTAAAAAATATGTATTTTTAAAGTGCTTCGCCATGAAGTACTTCAAATTTGAACTCTAGTCATCCTTTGTCAAAGCCTACTACCAACCATACCTGCAAACAGAAACAGTAATTTCATCATCAGTCCTAAAGTCAGAGGAAACAAGAGGACAGAGTACATGTTAAAATGTGAAATGCCAAAGTCCTACAACGTAAAAAATGAGTTTTGCAAATCAAAGAATCAAAGTCCAGGCTACAAAAGATATTTTTTGTGTTTCAACTTCTCATCCACATACCAAATACATCAGAGAAGCCAAAGGAAATGTGGTGGAACGAAATTGAGTTGGAGAGCCGAAATTATGGTGCAGATAGTGTGTGTGATGCATTGAGCAGGTGGCGCGGCGCACTAGAGGAGCGTGGTGCATTGGGCACCTCCACGCAGTGTATTTTTACATGGGCACGACGCACATGGCGCACGCGGCGCACTGGGCATGCTGCACGGCTCACACAGCCAGGAAGCCTGAGAATCACCCAAACTCACTCCAATTGCCCAAAAACACGTGGATTTGCTAGCTAGGATTGTTTATTGACACGTTTTCCCCTTTATTAAAGGCAAACTCTTAGTTCAAAACCATTTTTATTAAGAATTTGTTTTTATCAAACGACAACAAGGAAAACGAACAGTCAAAGACCGAACGCCTAAATACAAAGCGTAGATAATCGTCATAGCAGAGATACAGGAACATATGGTTTATTTCTTTCTTCAGTTGCAACTCAACGGGATTTACAACTACAACATTTTCCTTTCCATTGGTCATTTGAGTAGAAAATGTAACGCTGCTTATCTTCAGAAAAGATGATTGGCTCCTGTTTGTTAATGATGTTAAACAACTCCCTCTTTTGTGTTGATCTATTTCCCACCTCTAAACTTATTTAATATATGGAAAATCATTTTGTAAAGGGGGTTGGAGTTTCTGGGAGTAGTGTGGAGGAAAAAACCCAGCGCTTTCACTGTACAGTTTTGACAAATAATTAATGAAATGATGCAGCTTTGATTCATGAGATTCATGTGGTATGAGTTTAGCATTTGTTTCTCCTTTTTGTTTCATATGTACCTTGTTATGTTTTATTGTCCATTATTGATCATTTCCAGTTGAATGCTTTTAAGTAAGAAAGGTGGAATCCAGTTTACTGCTCTGCCTTGGAAAGGCATTCATGCTTTGTGTCTCTTCTTCTATCTAAAAAGGATTCATGTGTATGCCCTTTTCAACTTTCTCAATAGTCTTTCCACTTCATATTATTTCAGTTCGATTGCTAAACCTCCTTCCTATCTTGCCTCATGAAATATTTTGTATCTTTGATTTATTTCTCAGCTCAGGCTGACCTTTGTCCCATACAACCCAGAAAATTCATTCATTCAATAAACCACCTCTTTCATATCTATTTACTAGCCTAAAATCCGTTTCCCATTTTAAGTCATCTCAAGCCCACTGAAACACCTTTCGCTAAGATCGACCCGGAGAGAGCCCTCTCCTGTCCTTGTAGGGCTAGCTACTAGGCTGAGCGTGGTATGGTGTTATCTTGAATTGTGCCTTCCTTCAGCCTAAGGTAGATTTGAGCTCTAACATAGTGGCGACTCCACTGGGGAATTAATTTAATTGTTTGTTAGTATTTTTCGTTTTCAAACTACAGACGGAGTCTGAAGATTATCCAGGTAGCCTTCAAAACGCTTTTTCTTTGCATTAGCGCAAGTAGATAAATGCTACTTCAGTCAATCTCTAGTCTAGTCTCATTAATAGAAAATCTAGCCTGCAAACACCCCAGTACATGTATCAAGTTCAGATCTGATTGTTGATGGTGAACAACGATAAAACATTATGTTGTCTCAAAATCAAGCACTGGAAGGCTGCAGGCCAGGTTAATTTCAAGTAACTATTTCAAACCAGACTTTTGACTAAGGCTTAGCCTCCTTAGCCTGAGAGGGCTCTCTCAAAGGGTTATTGATTTTGATTAATGATTTGAATAAATGGCTAACTCTATGGTTTGTAATTGTATATGTTTATAGGTTGAAAGATGAAGGCTGGCTACCATTGGGATATGGAGTCAAAGTATGTTACAGTACCACAACAAGATCAGCTTAACATGAAGTCAGGGCATTCAACATTTGAATATTCAGAACACAACACACATATGGAACCACAGCTCATAAGTGCACACAGGAAGTCAGAGCACAATCAGTGAATTCTGAGTGATTGTACACCTATGCAGCTGTAAACAAACTAAGGAAAGGAAAACACACATTCTGAATATAAGAAATCCTTCATGAATCCTGAGTAGTGAAGCCAAAGCATTCTACCTAGCATGGAAGTCGAGGCATTATAGAGTTTGAGTGTAGAACTGACAATACAAAACAGTGAAACATAGAAAGTTTATCTATGAAGGAAGTCAGAGCATCAGTGATGAATTCTGAGTATCATAAGTAAACACCACTGCAATTTAAGTATTGGAAAATGCCATCATAACAAGAACATACAAGAGCTCTTCATGAATCTTGAGTTGTCTAAGTAGAAATTTGCATTAGGTTAAAAATATACACAGTCTGCACATAGAGCAGCAGCTGAGCCAAAAAGTCTCCAACCCTTTGCTAATTTGACCTCATGCTCTATATAAATCATTTACAAATAGGATTCCATCATCCCTCATCAAGAGAAATCGAATTTTCCATCAGTGACACCTATTCTAACCATAAAACAGACCATTAATTAGAACTAGTTGTTAACTAGGAGTGCTAGTGACCTAATACAACTAGGAGTGTAACTCCTTATTATGATTCAACAACCTTATCTAAGAATTTAAAGCATTATTTGACACCTAAAACTCCATGAAGTCGAATTTGATGAAGCCTCCTACGTGGTCACCCAACTGCTGATGACAAACCCTAGAAATTAGGGAACATGTTTCCCTGTTTTTAGGTTTAGTTCCTTGCAAATTGCAGAGCCTTTATCTCTTCATCCATGACACATTTTACAAAATTGAAGGAGGTTTTTGTAGCCCATGTTGTCTAGAACAAAAACCTCTCCTGGTTTTTTAAAACATTCCTCCAGTTGTTCAGAATCTGTCCTTGAAAAACACGTGGCAAACAGGAAAAAATCCGTTTTCTGAAAGTAGGGTCTCAATGAAAGCTTAGTATCTCCCAACTGAAAACACTTATGAAGAAATTGAGATAGGTTATTGTAGTAGGAGATTTGATGAACATAAACCTCCTTCAGACCCTTTCATCTGACCAGAAACTGATCTTGAAAAAGACTGCTAAAACCAGAAGACAAAGCTTGATTTTCAGCAGTTTCGTAGTGCAAGTTTAACCATAAATGCCTCCCACCTCAGAATGAATTTGAAGAAACTGAAAGAGGTTTTTGTAGTCCAGAATGTTAGGAATAAAAGCCTCTTTCCGTTTGAAAAATTAAGTTCTAAGCTGCTCAGGAAGGCTTTTAGAAATTGACTAGTAAAAGCAGAAAACAGAGTTTTTCTGCTAAAACAGGCTGCTACAGGGGTTTCGTAGCGCGCTACGAAAACTCCTAGTTTAGTGATTTCGAAGCTAGTTTGAAAATTTCTCCAAAGTAATGTTAGATATGACTTCCAAACTCATGGTGAGGCTTCTAGGACATGGAATGAGGCTGTCAGACTTTGATGGAAAAGAGATATGACCTTGAAACACTTCTAACCTTATGACCTAACTCTTAAAGCATGAAATGACCTAGAGACCCTTTAACACCATGACTAAAAGAAGGTTTTGTAAATGAGAATGACACTAATTGTGATGAGCTGACTCAAAACTTATAAGACTATGATTAGAAACAAGGCAACTTACCAAAGCTTAGAGACAA
>APFE030673267.1:74920-95441 GCA_000404065.3 Pinus taeda | reverse complement strand
GTCTGCGTGGGCCCCATTTCTGCGTCCCCCTTTGGCTCGCTTGGTTCCCCCTTAAGTCACAACGTTGTGCTACCTAGGAAGTGACTTTTTATTTTAAAGTGAGTTATGTTTCCCCTTCTTCACTTTTTATTTACAAATAACTATAGAAGGCAAAAATCGAACAAAATCGAATATTCCAATTAGCCATAGCTAATTAGGAATATTACAAGACATGTCTAAATGAGACATGACTCCATGAAGAGACACCTGCTTGGTATATAAGCAAGCCTCTCATTTTCATTGTATCAATCATTCTTATTTAATATTTAATATATAATATTTGTATCCTCATGGATATCTTTATAATCCAAGTCTTTTGGAGTAATTAATCTGTATAAGGAACTTTGTTCGCTTTAGATTCAAGCCCAAACAGTGAGATATGCTTGACTGTAAGTTGCTGCTGTCATAACCGCATGCAGTCCTCTTTTTCCTTCGCACATGTGACTGATATTGGCCCTAGAAGAGTCCCAAGACCTTCGCTGCCCCTTCTATCTTCTTCGCTGCACTTGGAGGCTCCTTCTTCGTCCTTCACTCACCTTTTCTTGGCTCCTTTACTTCGCTGATTTCAGAGGTAGATGAATGGGATGTTGGAGGAGTGGACAGCCTCTATATATAGAGGACTGTCCCTCCTTTAGGCTGACTTGAAGACTGCTGGTTGACTTGTTTTCTTTGCTTCAATTTGCTTCATTTAATGGTGCCATTGCTAGGATGAGGCTTGACTTTGCTTGGAGGTGTATTCTTTGACTCTGATACATAAATATACATGGTGTAACATTCCCTTAAGGTCTTCAACATAATTCTTTTGATTCTTTGACTTAACTTTAGCACTTTAACATGTGCTAGACCTACTTCAATGAACAAGAAGCTCATTGACATATATTATAAAAATAATATTTCTTTTCTTGAATAAATACAAATATCAAAAGTATATTTATGAAGACCGAACCTAGTTACATTTCTTTCAACACCTTCTTGGTTATTCGAACTTTCCCCTTAGCAAAGTACGTGTTTCCTCATGTGGGTGATCCCCACGCTTTACCAACAAAATATTTCGGCCTCCTTTTCCTTCCTAAGTCTTTTCCCAAAAATCTTATGGGTCCCACAACTTCCAAAATTGTCAAAATTGTAAAACAGTGAACCCGTGACAAATTAATTCAGGAAGGGACATTACACTTTGACTGGTCTCCCTTGATTCGTGCAAGCTGATTCAACCTTTGACTGATCTTCCATAATTCGCGTTGTTCGCTCTCACTTCTTATCCATGTATGGTTATTTGCATAGAGCTAACGCCTACCCTTTATTGATTTGTGGCTTCTCATGTGGTTATACAAGTTGGTCAAATGGTATTTGCTGTCCAAAAGTCCGCATTCTAGCAGCCTCAGGTACTTGAGTTTCTTGTTACCCTAAGTCTGCTACTATTACCAGATCCGTTGTCCAGCTGACCGTAGGAAGTTCTCATAGAATTTTGCTGCTCTATTGCAAGTTATATAATGGATTCCTTCCTCAGGAATATACACAATGATACTTCCACACTTGCTTCACGGGACACTTTTTGTTTACTTGCTAGACAAAATCAGATCCTGTGATTTTCCAAACAGAAGATTAAAAAAAGAAAATAACTAACTAGAGTGGAATCTTTCACTGCCAAAATTAGTAGAAGGAAAGGGGTCTTAAATTCCTCAGAGCCACAACTCAAGAAAACAGATGAAAATTAATCCAAATCAATGATCCAAAATGATCCAAAATGATCCCAACTCTCTTCTATTTATGGATTCCCCCAATTTGCACTTCTTTGCCCCAACTGACCCAAAATTTACCCAATGTTGCCCCAAGCATTAGATAAGTGGGTTTTCCCCCTTTATCATGACTATAGCCTATGGGGTTGGATAGGCTATTCCGTCCTTGGGCAATTAATCAACAGGGGACATTACAAATATTTATCACATAACATATTTCTAGTTAAAACATAATTGGTAGCATTGTCCATGATTGCTTGGGCAACTTGTTTGACCGCAACTTCTTCTAGATTCTCTGCCAACATTGAATATATCATATTTCCATTTTTTATATGTGAGGATGCATTGAATGATTTTGGGACATGGTTCCTTTAGGGCATGCTACAAGAAAATTGAGGATTGTTCTATTCTTTTGATTCATTCACTTGTGTGATAAATGGTGCAACCAATACTCTCCCATGAACTTTCAAGGTCTTTTATTGGCACCTTGGTACATTGTAACTTCTTATTTAGCTCTTTCCCCGTAAGTGCAATATATGAGGGGGATCTGTATTTAGGGCCTCCTGCAATAGTCTTTACTATGGGCTGATAAAAAGGAGGGCTTTTAATGTTAAAAGAGAGGGTACCAAAATCTCATCCCTGTCATATCTACCTCTTTCCTCTTCTTTTCATTAAAATTCTCCAAGGTCATTTAAGCTCCTGGGGTTGTGCGAGGAAGGAAGAAAGGAAAGGTGATACTTGGACTTGCTGCAACACTTGATTAGCAACTACTAGGAGATGGTATTGGAGATCTATCCATTCCTGAAACTTCTAACATCATCCTTGCTTGCTTTGCATTGCTTTCTTTGATGCTATCCAAAGCAATTTGCGTAGGTTTCCTAAGTGACCCAAGGAAAAGGATAAATAGAGGACAGCCAAGGAGAGACTTATTGTGTGCAAGAGAGATGTGACCTCTCTTGTGCTAGGAGTGCCCTTAGAGGTCAAGATTTGGTCACAGAGGCTGAGGTCTGATCATGGAGGCCAAGATCTTCTGTTCTGAGAGGGTTAGGTGAAGGGAGCAAGGTTTCCGGGGTCTTTGAGGGTTGAAGAGCACGATTGAGTTTGATTTAAGGCCTGATTTAGGCTAAGGAAAAAGATCTGTCCAAGCTGCTGAAGGAGGCCAAGTGTAAACTGAGATCTGTGAAGGGCAGAGGGCAAAGTCTTTCTATGAACATAACCTAAATAGAAAACTATTCTTGTGTGAATACCAATCCAAGAAGAGAAGCCATAACATCTCCAAGAGAAATCCAAACTATTTATTTGGAGGGGCACAAAGATCAGCAAGGAGGTCTGTTTCAGTGCCATTGAGGAGGGCCCTGGTAAAGGGCCCCAGGGGCTTAGTATTATGCCCACAATGAGACGAGGACCAACATAAGACATCTGGGGGGTTTTGTGTCCAACCAAAGGGGTATGTGTTAGTCGATAAACCTTAGGCAAGAGGAACATAAGGTTCGATCTGTAGCTTCAGGAGAGCCAAAGACTTCCACAACAGGCCGAGGGTATTTGATCTGTTGTAAGGCTGATGTGTGTGATTTATGTTAGCTGTGATAGACAACAAGAAGGCCGTGTGAGGTGGTATTCTTAGGAGGAAGTGGATTCCTGAGTTTATTCTTTGAAGTCTGTCCATCTAGGAGGATTGGACAGTGCTGGTTTGGAAGGCTATTGTACAGTAATCTGAAGGGCAGATCTACTGTGAGAAGCCATTGAATTTGGAGCTGATTGTACAGCCACCCTAAAGGATCTAAGGGATTGTGATATGTTGAGCGTATTTCGTGAGGTCTGTTCACAAATGGAATTGTGAACAGAGTGTTTTTCGAAGGCTAATATGTAGTGTGCTTAATGTACAAAGCCACCGTGAGTAGTAGAGGTTTTTGGAGCTGATACATATAAGAAGCCGGAGGATCTGACTTGTTGTGAGCAGCAGTATATGATAGAGAACTAGAAGGAGCCAGATCACAGTGTGCTGGTGGCAAAGGACAGGCCAGGTGTCAAGACAAAGTGGACTACAAGGGCTGGTGGTAAAAGGACATTTTTAGCAAGTTATGTTTTGTTCTTGTCTCTTATTGGGCAGATAACAGATCTGAAGAAGTAGATCACAAGTGCTAGTTTTGTATACTGTGTATAATAGCTGTACTAGTGATCAAGGGCCATGATCCATGGTACGGGAGCCCCGTGATTCTTTTATTGATAGACTAATAAAATAATCTAGCTTTGGGCTCAAATCTCTATGTGCTTAATTTATTTCACTGTTGTTTTGTTGTGCAAAGTACTTGTTAGTTGAGGGCTCCTAGTGTGTTTGTATGCATGATTAGCCTCATACTAGATCTAGCGCCTAAGGAAAATTCAACATGGTATCAGAGCTACTTTGAAGAGTATGTGGATTTGAATGTGCACAGGGATGCAGAGTGAGCCAATGGAGGTTGTGTAGGCTCAGAGGGAGTCTAGCTTTAGAGGGAGATTACAAAGGAATGTCAGCCACCCAATGGAACCCTGAATCTTTAGGTTCAAGCAAGAGAGTGGAATTTTCAGCCCATGCAAGGACAGTCATGAACCATGCGAGAACACTCATGGTCGTGCAAGGAAAAGTCATGCTGCATGCGAGGACAATGATGCACCATGCAAGATAAAGCTTGGCCAAGTATAAAAGAAGACGTGGCACATGTGAGGACAGATATGGCTACGCATGGGAAAGTCATGACTCATGCAAAGACAATCATGGGCATGCAAGGAAAGTCATGGAGCTGGATATTTCGAAGCGTGAAGGAAATACCTTCCTTACTAAGAGGGAGTGTTAGAATTTTGGGTAGCTCGGAAGATATTTCCAAGAAGGATACCCACCAAAAGTGGTTGGTTAGGCAAATTACCTAATAGTGGGGTTTTGGACCCAAAGTGTGGGTTTAGGACCAAAAGAAAAGAATTATTTATTCTAATGGGTTGAGAGGCGAAAGTCTAGAGGTTTCCTATGTGACCCAAGGAAAAGGATAAATAGAGGAGAGCCACTAAGAGGCTCTCATTGTGTGCAAAAGAGATGTGACCTCTCTTGTGCTAGGAGTGCCCTTGGAGGTTGATAGCTGCTCATGGAAGCCAAGGTTTGCTGTTTTAAGAAGGCCGAGTCAAGGGAGCAAGGGTGTTGAGGTCTTGGATGGATGAAGAGCAAGGCTGAGTTTGATTTAGGGCCTGATATAGGCTACGGAACAAGATTCGTTCAAGCTGCTGAAGGAGGTGAAGTGTAAACAGAGATCCGCGGAGGGCTAAGGGCAAAGGGTTTCTATGAACATAACCTAAATAGCAAACCATCCTTGTGTGAATACCAATCTAAGATTAGAAGTTACAACATCTCCAAGAGAAGTCCAAACTGTTTATTTGGACGAGCACAAAGTTCAGTGAGGAGGTCTGTTTCAGTGCCATGGAGGAGGGTCGTAGCCCTAGTAAAGGGCTGCAGAGCCTCAGTAATCTACCCAGAACTGGCTGAGGACCAACAGAAGACATCTGAGGGTTTTGTGTCAAGTCGCAGGGGTATATGTTAGGCGAGAAACCACAGGAAATAGGAACAGAAGGTCTATCTGTAGCTTCAGGAGGGCCGAAGACTTCCACAGCAGGCCGAGGGTATTTGGTCTGTTGTAAGGATGACGTGTGTGGTTTATGTTGACTCTGGTAGACAGCAAGAAGGTTGTGTGAGGTGGTATTCTTTGGAGGAAGTGGATTGCTGAGTTTATTCTTTGAAGTTTTTCCATCAAGGAGGATTGGACAGTGCTGGTTTGGAAGGCTAATGTACAGTAATCTAAAGGGCAGATCTACTGTGAGAAGCCATTGACTTTGGAGCTGATTATATAATCACCCTAAAGGATCTAAACGACTATGAGATGCTGAGCGTATTTCTCGAGGCCTGTTCACAAATGGAATTATGAACAGAGTGTTTTTCGAAAGCTAATATGCAGTGTGCTTAATGGACAAAGCCACTGTGAGTAGCAAAGGTTTTTGGAGCTGATACATACATGAAGTTTGAAGGATCTGACTTGTTTGTAGCAGTATATGACAGAGATCTGGAAGGAGCCAGATCACAGTGTGCTGGTGGTAAAGGACAGGCCAAGTGTCAAGACAAAGTGGACTAAAAGGGCTGGTGGTAAAAGGACATCTTCAGCAATTAAGCTATGTTTTGTTGTTGTCTCTTATTGGGCAGATTGCAGATCTGAAGAAGTAGATCACATGTCCTAGTTTTGTATACTGTGTATACTAGTTGTACTAGTGATGAAGGGCCATGATCCCTGGTATGGGAGCCCCATGATTCTTTTATCGATGGATTAATAAAATAATTGAGCTTTGGGCTCAAATCTTTGTGTACTTAATTGATTTCGTTGCTGTTCCGCTGTGCAAAGTACTTGTTTGTTGAGGGTTCCTAGTGTGTTTGTGTGCGTGATTAGCCTCAGACCAGATCTAGGGCCTAAGGAAAATTCCACAAGTTGGAAAACTTTTGCACTTTACTTGCATTTCATCCTTTTTATCCACTCAAAAACAATGTTCCATGCCTGGTCAAGAGGCCTCTTAGATTTGATTAAATTTTTTAAAACTTAGCCTTTCATATGTTAGTAGATTGATTTTAAATTTAATAAGCACTGAATATTGAGATAGGAAAAAGTATTAGAAGCATATACCAATGTTTTAAAACTCCGACTCCGACTCCGACTCGGCCGAGGATCAACTTCGACTCCAACTTCGACTCGGTCGGCTCGATTTCAATGACTTAGTCGTTGTAAAAAATACATTAAATATTTATTTGTTATAAAAACACATAATTTTAAAGATTTTCATTCATGTTTCCAAACACACAACATTAGAATATAGATAGAAGACAACTTACGATCAAAGTAGGCTCATGAATATATCCATTATATCAAAATGGCACCCAGTGCACTGTGCAATACATACACAATGATGATATAGAGATCAAAACAAAAACACATAACCAAGGAGGCTATAAATGGCCTCTACAACAAAAGTCTCTGACCAGTACTGTTGGCTATTGCTAGAGTTGCCAACATCATCTGGGTCAGTGTTACTTGGGAGCGGGAGCTAAAGTGGGAAGCGAGAGCGAAAACGGGAGCGGGAGCGACATTTTCAAAAGCTCCTGGTTTGGGAGCGAATCCTGGAGGAGTTCGACAACCAATGTCACTAACATCAAGGTACATAGAGGGATTGGTGCTCTTGATTAAATACGAGTTCCATACCCTAATACATGACAAAATTCAATGGAAACATTGCAATCCCCCAATCCCGAAATCCTGAAAAACTGATAAGTCTGCTGGATTTTGAATGAAATCTAAAATTCTACTTTCTCCATATGAAATCCAATGAGGCCGGAACCACTCTCAATCATACTGAGTCATTTCATGGTAATGTCAAAAATTTAAGTAAAATGATGAAAATGAAGATTAAGGAGAATGTCACTTTTACTTTAAGAATTTAACATTACCATGAAATTTGAATAGCATATCAATACTAGGAGAGGGGGATGTACCCCAAAGACCAAAAAACCAATTAATAAAACCATTTGGAGTCCCCCACACTCAGAAAAACCATAAAAAATAAAAAAAATTGCGTTTTTGGGGTTTACTGGCCACATGAAGTGACCCGACCGAGTTGATACAGACTCGGCCGTCGAATCGGTTCGGTTGGCCGAGTTAAGATTGACTCGATCGAGTCATGCCATGACTCGGCCGGGTCAGTCTTAACTTGGCCGACCGAACCGGTTCGACGGCTGAGTCGCAATTTTTTTTATTGGCTCGGACCAACTCGGCCGAGTCAGTTCCGAGCCGGCCAGCTTTTAAAACACTGGCATATACTCATACGGTTGACATGTCTCCTTCACATAGCAACCATGTAGCCTCCTGGAGCCCTTCACTCAGCACAAATGCAACCAATAAAAATACCTTTCCTTCACATAGCAAATAAAAATGTCTCTCCACACCACAAATAAAATTGCCCCACAAACATTGATAGTAGAAGTTGTAGAACTTGCCCGACTTTAGATGCACAAAAACTGGCAGAGCTTGGTCTTCTACGATAATCATAGAACTCAAACCTCCGTGATAAACTGTGTAATGCACTCCAAGTGTATAAAATTTCCCCTCACAATCACATAGTCACATCTACAATGAATAAAAAGGTGAAACGATAAGAGCTGAGAGTAAAATTATACGGGTTTTCTATTTAACAATGCATTATGATCTTAGGCTTTTATCCTCAATATTTTTCCCTTTGAAACATGTTTTAACCTCCAAAAAACCGTGTGGGATACATGAATTTGCCATTGGTTCAAACTCAGAAGTTTGAGGCGAGTCTTAGTTGAGACTTGCGAGTCTTTTGAGTTTGGAAGAGTCTGGCAAGTTTCGAATTTACTCGGTGAGTTTGAGTTGAATACCCTTCAAACAGACTCAGCTAGATTCAAAACTCTCTGAGTTTCCCACGAGTCAAATAACATTGGCATGAATGTTGTTGTTGGCCCAAATAGTGTTTTCTAGATTCCCTGCACTAACACTCTTTGCAAGACCCTTACTCTAATGCCTAAGAGCTCTTTTACAGCTAATGATCCCACTTAACTTCTTTGTTCTAGTGAGAGCAAGGAGAGATTGGAGGCCAAAGAAGTAGGCTCTATTCTAGCAATTTTTTTTAATGTTCATTACTAAATATATATATATATTATATATATATATATATATATATATATTTATTTATTTTTTATTGTCTATCCCATGGACCCGTTCCCATTCCATTTTTTTGCAAATTCAAAACTTCAAATTTCAAACATCATGGTTATATTTCTTGGCATTTTTTTTCTCTTCTTGGTTCCTTTTTGGTTATTATGGTGTTGGAGAGTAGAAAAAGGAGGGTTGAAAATGAAGAAGGGGATGAAGAAGTGGGTCATGTGGATTTGATGAAAACCCCGGAGAGGAGGAGCTGGAGGAGAGTGAACATGAGTCTCAAAAAAATAAGCAAGACCAAACTCCATTGTGGAAATATGTTAATAGGCCTGAAGCAGGGAAAGGGGGTAGAACCATAAATTTCATTGCCCCCATTGCAACAATAATTACACAGGTTCATACACCCGTGCCAGAAAGCACCTCTGCGGGAAAATGCCATGGGATGGAGATAAACAAATAGGAATCAAAACTTGTATAGGTGTGTTAGCAGCAGATAGAGCCAAATACATAAGGGAAGAGGAGAAAGCCCAATACAAATCTAAAAAATCAAAGGGTTTCTTTGAACCAAGCTCACAATCATATGCACAAAGCACTCCTTCAGCATCCTCCCAAGGCAATGGATATGGAGGCACATGGTCACCAATTTTAAGGCGTTATTAGATTTCCTTGATGAAGGGTGTAGGAATGATGTGGATTCAAAAGTTTACAGGTTTCTCTATGCATGTGGGATACCATTCAATGTTCTTCGCTCACCTTATTGGCACGAAATGGTTTCTGCCATAAATGATGCCCCTAAAGGATACAAGAGCCCTGGGTATGACAAGGCTAGAACCGTTGGATTTGATCATGAAAAAGCAAAAATATCACATTCTTTGAATAGAATGACAAGTCCTTGGACTGACCATGGGGTGTCCATTGTATATGATGGATGGACAAATGTAAAAGGCAAGCCATTGATAAGTGTTCTTGCTGTGTCTGTTAGTGGTGCCATCTTTCTTTCAACATATGATTACTCAGACAAGTTCAAGACCGTCATCAACATTGCAAAACCATTACTTGAAACAATTGATCGTATTGGGCCATACAATGTCATCCAAGTCATCACTGATAATGCTCCTAATTGTAAGGCAGCGGGAGCAATTATTGAGGATAAATACCCTGACATATTTTGGTATGGGTGTTTGGTTCACACAATGAACCTTTTGATGCATGATATCGTTAAGAACAAAAACGAACAATACAAATGGATTGGTGATTTGTACAAGAGAGGCAAAGAAATGATAAAATATATTACAAATCATAGCAATACCCATGGCTTTTTCCGCAGTCACTCAAGATTGGAGTTGTTGAAGATTGTGAGGACTAGATGTGGTAGCTATTACCTCACCTTTAGGCACCTTTTGAAGGTAAGAGATTCATTGGCTAGCAGGTATCAAGTCCACACTGGCAGGTATTAAAGGAAAGGGCTACAAATGCAGCTGACAGGCAAGGTTTTGAACAGTTGGAGGAGACCGCTCTTGATGGTATGTTTTGGGCACGTGCGAAGCAAGTATTGGATTTCACCAAGCCCATTTATCACATGATTCGGTTTGTAGATATAGATAAACCAGTGATTGGGGAGGTGTATGAACATATGGATACCATGTTGGGGCAAATAAAATATATTATTCATAAAAATGATCCCAACTTGTATAAATTGATTCACGATTGTGTGTGTATACGGTGGGATAAACTTAATGTTCCACTACATTGCTTGGCGTATATCCTGCGCCAAAATACTACTCTGCATCTTGGTTGGGCCAACCTGCACCACGGGGTGGGGTTAGGGTCAAACCCCATATAGATGAAGAGGTATCTACAAGATATTTGCAAGCATTAGACAAGTTGGTACCTGACAGGGAGGAATGTGCTAGTGTGCGTCTTGAATTAGGCAAATACTTCAGTTGCATTGGTTTGTTTGGTACATTTCATGCAATTAAAGATAGAGACAAATTTGATGCTCTCACATGGTGGGAAGCATATGGTAGCTAGGGACTTTTTCCAAAATTGGCAAAAAAAGTTCTCTCACAGGTTGTAAATACTTCTTCTGCAGAGAGGTGTTGGAGCACCTACAGCTTCATACATAATGTGAAAAGAAACAGACTCAATGAAAACCGGGCAGAAAGCTTGGTTTATGTGCACTACAACTTGAGGTTGTTGAGTCATTATTGTGATCGGGCTTATGAGGATCCTACATATAATATTTGGGACAACCACCCAGAGGATGATAATTTGGAGAATGGTAGTATACATCTTGAAGAACTGGAAGCAGAACTTATGAGAGAGGAAGATGAAGCAATAACCATGCCACCTCCACCATCCAGTAGCAGTGCTCGAGTTCCGAGTCTTGTTCCTTTGCTGTCGTCGCCTCCATCTACACCCTCACGTGGAGGGCATGTGCCTTCTGGTTCTGGTCGTCGGTCTGTGCGGGAGGAGACTCCTAGAAGACCACCACGACTTGCTTATACATCAGACACTTCTCGTGGCAAGGGCAACATGAAGTAGTAGATAATAGATTTACAGTTTACTTGTCTTTTCTAGTTTCTATTAGTTTTCATAACTGTGGAGTCTTGACTCTTTCATATTTATTATGATATTTTTTGTAAACAATATATGACAATTTAAGTTTGAAGTTTGAAGTTGGCAATTATAACTCATTGGTAATGATTATGAATTATGAATATGATGCTTCGTGAAAGTTGTTTCATTTCATTTCATTTTATAACATTTTATTTCATGTTAGATATTATTTCTTGTGATGGTTAAACTTAGCTTACAAGTACAACTTTGGTGATCAATGATGATAAATCTTATATATTGAATTTTCAATTTTGAAAGCTTGAAGTTGAAACTTCAAGATTGATGAATCATGATTCATGAGACTCAATATGTTGTATGTTACTAACTTGTGGACGTGGTTGATGAAGATTATAACTTCTAGATGATTGTTGTTATATGGTTCAATGATCAATCTATGTTTTTTTATATCTAATTCATCATTCTACATGTTTTTGTTGACACATATGTATCAAAATATAAAAAATATATATATTATATAAAAATCGCTCTGGGATTCGCTTCCAAACTGGGATCTTTTGAAAATGTCGCTCCAGCACCCGTTTTTGCTCCCGCTCCCAAGTAACACTGAGTGAGTTAAACAAAAAAAAAATGTAAGAGTCCACAAATTTTATTGCCACATGCAAAGTACCAATAGCTAACATTGGAGTGAGTTATCTTCAAACATCGTAACAATGTATAAACTCCATAATCTATTTGATCTTTTTCTTTAACGTAAAGTGTTATTATTCTAATTTTCCTATAGAAAATTTTGTATGATATGCATTTGAATATATTGTCATGTTTCTGAATTTATAATTAAATCAATGTATTATTCATCTAGAAAATGCAAATGACTTTCCTAATGCATTGGGTCCTTTTGCAGTCAGCAAATTGGATAGTGGTGCATCGTGTTCTAATGGCAAGTAAGGATGTGGATGCGGTGTTTATTTCTTTGGATCCAGAGTATTATGACATCCTTATGAAGTAAGTCCAATGCATACACACTACACTGTTGACACTGAAAATCACATTTTATTATTGTTTGGCCAAGTTTACTGGTTTGTTCAGCTACATAGTGAAAATAGTATCAAGTTTCTCACTGTGATCCTTGGAGAAATAGGTCATGGTTCTCAAAAAACAAGAATAATGATTTTTTTGCACCCATGGCCTATCTTTTAGATCTGTCTTGAACTAACATTAGAGGTGGAGAGACTGAACTGATTGCTTTAATTTCATGGGTTACCATGTCTTAATGGTCTTTAAGTCATCATGAACATGGCTTTTGCAGAAAAATAGAACTATGACCTTTAATGGGAGACATTCTCTGTCTTAAAGTCTCTTAAAACAGTGCTTATTCTATAACATTAACCTACTACATAGTTGTGGCCTCCAACCTTATTCCTGTCATCATGAAGCAACATTGAGACTAAGTGAATTGCAGATTAGATCCAGCTAAGAGCACTCAACAGAATACAAATAAAGTTCAGAACTATCCTGAATCAAGAGCACTAAATCATAGTGATTGGACATGAAATTGAGAAAATCTGAATGGTGTTAGAATTATTGGTGTAATTTGTACGTGTGGACATGACTGATTCATATGTAATATGTATTATTATGTACTTCTAATTATGGGTAAGGCCATATTTTATTCCATTTATTGTATTACTAGGTATGGTTAGGGCTGACCTAGTCAGACTTGACATGTATATTCAATAACTATCTTGCGGTGTGTGCCCTTGTTTTGTGGGCCCATAACCCCTTGTGTAGGGACGCCTCACAAACGTCAAGGATAGGTGATTCAATGCTAATCTCCCTCTTAATGGCTTATATACATAAATTCCTGGCCTTTGAAAGCTAATTGATCAAAAACCTATGCATCATATCGTATGACTTTAAGGGTCAGCACATGAAGTTTTTCAACTTCCCTTTTCATAGTTATTCATCACATCACCTACCTTTTACTTAGGGACCTGGGAAATACACTTTGTCCTAGGACTTGAGACATGTATAATGGTTAATGCTTGTTCCCCCATAGTAGAACTTAGGCAAATTCTAGAACTAATCTTTACTATATTTTTGTTGGAAAAAATCACTGTGTACCATCTAATGGCTTACTAAGAAGTTGGACCCACCACTACAAGTGGGCGCCTTGCATTGGGATTTGTGCCCCATTGCCCAAATTGTATCTATTGATGAAAGCCCTAATCCACAAGGTACAATTTGAGGATAACCTCTAAGAAGGTCACTGTTGGTAAGTATGTGTTAAAATTGGCAACTAGGGTCAAACTCCATGTGGGTCATTTTATTTATGGCAACTGATATTTTTCTTGGATCCCTCCCAGTGAGAGGTGTAGGATTGATCTAAGGGTCATCCGATTCCGATAAGTATTCATGAAGTTATGAATTTATTTGTGTTAAAAGACAATTCGTCAAGGTCAGCTAGCACCCAAATAAACCCCACTTGTGCTCAACGTTTTAGCATAAAAAGAGATGACTTGAGAGTCATTTCTCAAACACACTTCTCGTGTTCTCTTCCTCTCCACTTGTCTTTGGGTTTTTGGTGGGAGGAAGAGATCCTAAGAATCTACACAGCCCTAAGGAGAGGATGCCTTAGCTGAACGCTGTCATAGAGAAGACATCCCCTAGATCTAGATGCAGGCAATGAAGAGAAGGCTCTACGTTCTGATGTGGTAGCTTACATGGAGGACAACTCTTATGGTGGACACAAGGCTATATGCTGTCCAGATCAAAGCTGCCCTAAACGCTGTTCAGCCACCCTAAACATTCTCTGTTTTAGCCGCAGCTAAGGCAGCATTCCAGCGAAGGTTTGAAGGGCTGTCTTAGGCCTTCTCAGGTGACCGAATTATTGCAAGGAAGGGTAGTCGCATCAACTGTTTAGAGGACGGGCAAACCCTTAATCAGTTTGCTGCAAATCTATGGAAGCTCGCTGTGAGGGCAGGCTGTGGACCTTGTAAAGGCTAGAACCACCCAGGAATTATTGTGAAGGATCTCATCCCCACAAGGAAGGGCAGCCGCATCAACTTGGAGCAAATCTGGGCGGAGAAGAAGGCTGGCAAAGACACTGTGATATGCCCTAACCAGACGTAAGTTGCAGCAAACAAATCAGACCTCAAAACAGTGAGCTAAGGTATGTTGTCTATGACATTTCTTGTAGGTGTTGAGGATCAGTTTGGACCAGATTGTTGGACAGTCTGTAGAAGCCAAATTGGTGGCTGTACATAATAGTATGGTGCATGGGACAGCAAAACATAATGATGCCAATATGCATGGGACAGCAAGGTGACATAATGCTGCCAAGACGCATGAGACAGCAAGACATAACGCTGCCAATATGCATGGGACAGCAAGGTGACATAATGCTGCCAAGATGCATGGGACAGCAAGACATAATGATACCAATATGCATGGGACAGCAAGGAGACATAATGCTGTCAATATGCATGGGACGGCAAGGTGATATAGTGCTGCCAAGATGCATGGGACAACAGTATGGTACTTGGTGCATCAAGTACACGAAGCAGCAATGGTGCAAAAAGCACATGGGCGACAGCATGGTGCAGCAGTGGCACAAGGTACAACAATGCTAAACACTGTGACAGCAATGCAGCATAAGGTGCAACAGTATGATGTGTACAACATGGTCATATGGTCTAGCATTGTGATGATGGGTGCAACATGGTGTAACATGTAGCACAATGATAGGTGAAGGAGTCACCTTGGAGAATCAGTTGAAGCAGCATGTCTTCAACTATCTCATGTGTCATCTTCTTAGAGATGATCTATTGTCTTATCTAGATAAGTCAAAGTGTTGACTTCTGTTGTAAATGTACTATCTCTCTACTGATCTATTGAAGAACATATAAGAAGAATTGATCAAGGGTTTCCCCACATTGGAGCTTGTCTCTGGCTAGCGCCACATCTTGTGTCCTCGTGTCTTTGCTTGTCTTCTGCGATTTATGTTTATGTTCTATCTGCAATTTACTTTAACGCTGATGTGAGCTAACTATGAAAATTGAAATAAATTGCTCTAAGCATAGAACATACCTAAACTTAACATGGTATCAGAACTAAGGTGAAGACAATGCCCAAGTAAGAGTGAAAGAGCAATCACCGAAGACAGTTGGAAAATGACAAAAGGATCAATGGATTCCTCATCCCTCTTCAAATTACCAAGGGTGAAGTCGAAGCAGAGAATATTATTAGAATGGCGCACCGGAAGTTTTTGATGGCCTACCTAAAGATCACTTCAATGGGAAGTCCGGATCTAAGGGTGGAAGGAAAGGCAAATGCCTTGGTTGTAATAAGTTAGGCCATTATGCGAAGGAGTGTCTGAGGTAGGGACACATCACTTGATGGTGATAACAATCATTGGAGGGACATCTTCAATAGGGACACATCACTTGATGATGATAACAATCATTCCATGGACATCTTCAATGATCAGAGGAATGATAGGTAATGCAGGTCATCAAGGAAACCACTGACTCTTCAGAGAAAGCAAGGAACCCCAGGTATGAAGAATCAAATGTTGTTTCTGATAAGATAAAGAAGCGTTATCTTGTATTGGCCCTCTCCTTCAGATTCTTTGGGAATCTAGCTTATTGATCGTAGTGCTTCAAGGCACCTCATCGGATAGAAGGGTGCTCTCTCTTGAATTTGGTAGAGACGAAAACAATCGTGGGATTATACTTGGAGTTGATGCCACCTATCCCAGAAAGGGTGTAGGGAATGTTACCCCTCAATTGAATGAGGGTAACTCTATTCATTTACAAGAATCTCTTTTATGTACCTAATCGCAAGAAGAACCTGGTGTCCATCTTGGAAATGGAAGTCAAAGGTTTCAGGGTGGCATTCATCGATGGAAAGGTACGTGATTAAAAATAGAATTTTCAAAGATGCTTTTTCTCATGGGTTCAGGGTTGGCAATTTGTATCAAGTTGCAGGATGGTCCATTAGGGATCATGTCAATTGACATATCGCATCTACAACACCAGAGGTCTACCTATGGGGCTCTACCCGATGTGAGTTAGATGGTGACATGGATACTTGAATTCAAGAAGAGCATGAAGGTACATGTCTGAGATGTACCGTAGGAAAATCTTACAAGGGGACCATTGCCTTCATGCAATAGGTCCACGGGTTTGGAACAACCCGAGGAGTTTGAGATTCATGATTAGGAATCTCATGTATACAAGTGGAAGAAATCCCTCTATGGCTTGAAGCAAAACACCCCAGGCGTAGTATGAGAGGATTGATAGTTGTCTGATGAAGCTGAGATTCACTAGGAGTGAAACCAATCCAAACCATTACCAGAAGGTTCTGGATGATAGACCTCTCATACCGACACCTTATGAGGACGACCTATTTCTAACATGTGCATACCCTCTCATTTGCAGAATTAAGAGGGAGTTGGATTCCGGATGTGGAATGATAAACTGCAAGCCTATGACTACCTCGAGGATCTTAACTTTCAGAAGTTATATGATAGTGATGTCGGACCATATTTGGGAAATGCCTCTGAGTTTCATAAACTCATTCACGTTGATGTTCTTGGTGAACTTCCATTCGGACATATGTATTACAGTTAGCATGATGAGCTCATATATAGTTGAGCCTCACTGGATTGGTGCCAAGAATCTTCTAAGTTATCTTTTGGGCACAATCTATCATGAATTGAGATGCACTGCCAGAAATGTGAAGTTGCATGATTATTTGAATGTTGACTAGGCAGGCAATGTGGAGGATCGCAAGAGCACTTCTGAGTGCTGGTTCTCTTTGGATTATGCTTTGATATTATGGATAAGTAGGAAGCAGAAGTCGGTCGCTATAAACACCACTGAGACTGAAGACATAATTATGAGTATGATCTCGTGTGAAACTATACCTGGTTGTGGAAGCTCTTCAACGAGCTGTTTGTACACATGATGAATATCACCGTAATCCTCTGTGTCAACTAGGAGGGGATTCGATTGTTGAGGAATCTCGTATTCCATAATTGCTCCAACATATAGACATTAGATACTACCTTATCTGGGATATGGTATGTCGATGAGTGAGGAGGCTCCATCGCATTGAGACTGATGTACAGGTTGCAAACATTTTGTCAAAGCCCCAGGGAAAGGTCAAATTTGTGACTTTCCCGAACGACTTGGAGTCGTTGAGAGACCTTCTTATAAGGGTCCTGCATGATGCATACATTGAGCTCTGGGAGCTCCAGGGGGGCGTAGGGTACTTCTTGGAGCGACATGTGACCACTGGGCGACTCACCCTCCCCTGGTGGTGCGCTATGTACAGGGTGAAAGGTTCAACCTTCCCCTGTGACACCCCGTGGCGACTATGGGACAGGACGATTAGTTCTCCTGTGGGCCAGGATGATTAGTTCTCCTCTAGCGACTGTGGCACAGGATGATTAGTTCTCCTGTGGCGACTGTGGGACAAGATGATTAGTTCTCTTGTGGGCCAGGATGATTAGTTCTCTTGTGGCGACTGTTGGACAGGATGATTTATTCTCCTGTGGACAGGATGATTAGTTCTCCTGTTGAGGCACCCTACCCATGCAGTCTGGGACTCATGGGAAGTACCTCTCATCTGATCAGTGAGCAGGGAAATGGGGTTAGGGACCATAGTAGTACTATAGATGGATGCATCGTTGTATCTACCGCACTCCTTATGCTAGGATGACCTCCATTGATCTGGGATCAATGAAACTGATCTAGGATGAGTATGAGTGGTTTGAGACACTCTTTGTGATATTGATCTGGGATCAATAGAACTGACTTCGGGTTAGTAGAGAATGGTATGAGACATTCTCGATCAATTCTTCTTCTTCATGGTTCAACAAAATAGAACTGAGCAGAGTAGAGCAGAGCTAAACAGAGCTAAACAGAGCTAAGCAGAGCAGAGCAAGGCAGAGCAGATTAGTGCAGGGCACTAATGGCAGCGATAGTATAGTCGGACATATGGATCAACGGATGGAGTTCTCCCTAGTTGAGAGGGAGTGTTAAAATTAGCAACTAGGGCCAAACTCAATGTGGGTCAATGTATTTATGACAGCTGATATTTTTCCTAGATCCATCTCATCGAGAGGTGTAGGATTGATCTAAAGATCATCCGATTCCGATAAGTATTTATGAAGTTATGAATTTATTTGTGTTATAAGACAATTCGTCAAGGTCGGCCAACAACCAAGTAAACCCCACATGTGCTCAACGTTTTAGTATAAAAGGAGATGACTTGAGAGTTATTTCTCAAACACACTTCTTGTGTTCTCTTCCTCTCCACTTGTCTTTGGGTTTTTGGTGGAAGGAAGAGATCCTAAGAATCTACACAGTCCTAAGGAGAGGATGCCCTAGCTCAACGCTGTCATAGAGAAGGCATGCCCTAGATCTAGATGCAGGCAATGAAGAGAAGGCTCTACGTCTTAATGTGGTAGCTTACATGGAGGGCAACTCTTATGGTGGACACAAGGCTATACGTTGTCCAGATCAAAGCTGCCTTAAACGCTGTTCAACCACCCTAAACATTCTTTGTTTTAGCCGCAGCTAAGGCAGCATTCTAGCGAAGGTTTGAAGGGCTGTCTTAGGCCATCTTAGGTGACCGAATTATTGCAAGGAAGGGCAACCACATCCTCTGTTTGGAGGACGGGCAAACACTTAGCCAGTTTGCAACAAATCTATGGAAGCTTGTTGTGAGGGCAGGCTGTGGAACTTGTAAAGGCTAGAACCACCCAGGATTATTGTGAAGGGTCTCATCCCCACAAGGGCAGCCACATCACCTTGGAGCAAATTTGGGCGGAAAAGAAGGCTGGCAAAGATAATGTGTATGCCCTAACCAGGCGTAAGTTGCAGCAAACAAATCAGACCTCAAAACAATGAGCTAAGGTATGTTGTCTATGGCATTTCTTGTAGGTGTTGAGGATCAGCTTGGACCAGATTGTTGGGCAGTCCGTGGGAGCCAAATTGGTGGCTGTACATAATAGTATGGTGCATGGGACAACAAGATATAATGCTGCCAAGATGCTTGGGACAACAAGACATAATGCCGCCAATATGCATGGGACAACAAGGTGACATAATGTTGCCAAGATGCATGGGACAGCAAGACATAATGCTGCCAATATGCATGGGACAGCAAGACATATTGCTGCCAATATATATGGGACAACAAAGTGACATAATGCTGCCAAGATGCATGGGACAGCAAGACATAATGCTGCCAATATGCATGGGACAACAAGGAGACATAATGCTGCCAAGATGGATGGGACAGCAAGACATAATGCTGCCAAGATGCACGGGACAACAAGGTGACATAATGCTGCCAAGATGCATGGGACGACAAGGTGACATAGTGCTGCCAAGATGCATGGGACAACAGTATGGTACTTGGTGCAACAAGTACACGAAGCAACAATGGTGCAGAAAGCACATGGGTGACAACATGGTGCAGCAGTGGCACAAGGTACAATAGTGCTAAACACTGGGACAACAATGCAACATAAGGTGCAACAATATGATGTGTACAACATGATCATAAGGTCTAGCATTGTGATGATGGGTGCAGCATGCAAAACTATGATAGGTGAAGGAGTCACCTTGGAGAATCAGTGGAAGCAGCATGTCTTCAACTGATCTCATGTATCATCTTCTTAGAGATGATCTATGCTCTTATCTAGATAAGTCAAAGTGTTGACTTCTGTTGTAAACGTACTATCTCTCTCTCTCTCTGCTGAACTATTGAAGAACATATAAGAAGAATTGATCAAGGGTTTCCCCACATTGGGGTTTGTCTCTGGCTAGTGCCACATCTTGTGTCCTCTTGTCTTGGCTTGTCTTCTGTGATTTATGTTTATGTTCTATCTGCAATTTACTTTAATGCTGATGTGAGCTAACTTAGAAAATTGAAATAAATTGCTCTAAGCATAGAACATACCTAAACTTAACAGTATGTCAACTATCTAATCATTAATCACAATACGATGGAGCCTCACTACTCCTCTTTGCACCATATCCCGGATATGTGATATTTAATTTTAATGTGCTTGGACTTGTCATGGAACACAAGATTTTCTACAAGTCGAATCCCACTTTTATTGTCACTGTATGATCCAGGTGGATGTTGGTGGCTACCCACCTATCCCATTTGGACCCCCACAATTGTCTCTTTCAGCTTTTTCAGTATCCTTAATTATAGCACAGTTTACTATTTTTAGCAGTTTTTTGGGTCTTGAACTTCTGGAGTCGTTTTGAGGCCCTAAACGATGTTTTTTGGGAAATCTGGGGGCAACATGGGTCCATGGATCGATGTTGTCCTTCCCAAAGTGGTAGTTCTCGAATAGATCTTTCTAACGAGCTATCATACGCGTCAAACGGAGATTGTATGCCAAAG
>APFE030673267.1:43900-72414 GCA_000404065.3 Pinus taeda | reverse complement strand
AATGCTTTGGAGCACATCATTCCTCCACTCCTTCGCCTGCACCAAGTGTTCAATGTGGACCGTCGTCGACCATGCTTCCCACCACTACCGGACACATCAGAGATTGCAGGACAAGTTCAACAGATGGAGGAACTCAACGCAATGGGGACCATTGCTTCCTAAGGGGGGAGGAATGATCCAGGTGGATGTTGGTGGCCACCCACCTATCCCATTTGGACCCCCACAATTGTCTCTTTCAGCTTTTTCAGTTTCCTTAATTATAGCACAGTTTACTATTTTTAGCAGTTTTTCGGGTCTTGAACTTCTGGAGCCGTTTTGAGGCCCTAAACGATGTGTTTTGGGAAATCTGGGGGCAACATGGGTCCATGGACCGATGTTGACCTTCCCAAAGTGATAATTCTCGAATAGATCTTTCTAACGAGCTATCATACGCGTCAAACGGAGATTGTATGCCAAAGTTACGACCCCGGGAAATTGATGCACCAATTTGCCCAAAACGGGGCCCACAATTTGGCGTTTCATCTTCTAGGGTTAGGTTTTGGAATGTGAAGGGTTTTCCATATTGTTTCTCACAATAAATAGGCCTTCCAGCCTCAATTGTAACACAAGTTCGGAAACAATTCAAGGCATGACCCACCACACTCTTCTCAGAGATAGCCTATCATAGTCGTAGCTGGTTTATTCCATTTCTGGTTGTAAGCATATTTCAGTATTTTCCATTAATGAAATGAAGTATTATTTCCGCTGCATATTTGTGTATATGGTTATCTCTGTATTTTGTTGCGTTCATTCTTAAATCCGGATCACTGTATATTACTGCCATATCTAGTACATGCTCAAACAACTCTCCAAACAACTTCCTCAACCATATTGCCTCATAGCTAGCCATGCTAGCAACAATGTACTCGGCTTCAACCGTGCTAAGGGATACAAACTTCTGTTTTCTGTTCATCCAAGGTATCATGACAGATCCCAAGCTAAAGCAACATCCAAATGTGCTCTATCTGTCAGCAGAGTCACCAGCCCAATCAACATCAAAGTACAGTCTCACATCTCCAACAAGATAACTCAATCCAAGATTGATGGTCCCATGCAATTATCTCAGCACATGCTTTGCTGTAATCCAGTGTGCATGTGATGTCTTAATCATATATTGGCTCAGAGTATTTATCGCAAAACATATGTCCGGTCTAGTGTTCACTAAGAACATTAGTGCCCCAATTAGTGGTAGATACTCATAAGGATTTTTCAAACCAGGACCCGCAACTTCACCACATAACTTCTTGAAATTCATTTCCATTGGTGTATTCATGGATTTACATTTTGTCATACCAAATCTTTCCAGTAGCTTGACAACATATTTTCTTTGAGAAAGGAAAATCTCACTAGGTCTTTGCCATACCTCTAGGCCCAGGAAGTAGTGCATCAAATGAAGTTCTTTCATTTCAAACTCAAAAGCCAATTCCTTCTTACACTGGAGGATAAGAGGTTCTCCACCTATCAAGGATAAGTCATCAACATATAATACCAAAATCAAAGGCATACCTTGGGCCATTTTGAAGGTAGAGATTTGGATCAACATTGCTTCTAGTAAAACCAAGCTTCATCAAGAAGCTATCAATGCAGGCATACGAAGCTCTTAGGGCTTTCTTCAATTCATAGAGAGCTTTCTTTAGTCTACACACATGAGTTTTCTGGTCATGTACTTCATTGCCTTGTGGTTGCTCCACAAATGCTTCTTCCTTGAGGAAGGCATGCAGAAAAACAATTTTCACACCCATATGGTGAAGAGTCCATCCCTGGCTAGTGGCTAGAGCCACAATAGATCAAATGGTAGTATATCGAGCAACAGGTGCAAGAATATCATCATAGTCTACTCCGTCTTAACGAGAGAAACCTCTAGCCACACATCTAGCTTTATATTTTTCAATATTTCCATTGGCACCATGTTTAATTTTGTACAACCACTTAGAAGTCACAACAGACTTACCTTCTGGTCTTGGAACTACTTCCTATACATTAGTATGTATGATGGACTCGTATTCTTTGACCATTGCATCTTTCCATAGTTGATCTTTCACCGCTTCTTCAAAAGTGCATGGTTCAACTTGAATAATGTTGCTCATGGCTACAACATATCCCTAGAACCAGCATGGATTCTTGCTTTTTCTGAGGTTCCTCTAGGGGTAGCATGTCTATCAACATCCTATAAAGTGTCATGAAGCCATAATGTTCTCTTTCTAGCAAGAGGATCACATGGAGGAGGACCCAAGGGGTCCATGGTCTCCATGGGTTCATCAACAAGATCAAACTCAAGCTCAAAATCTTCTTGAGCATCCAAGGCATCATCTTGACTTTCAACATTAGCGAGAGGAGGAGGAGTGTCTCTTGCTTTTCCAAGACATGCATCTCCATCAAACGTTACGTCTTTGCTAGACTCTATATTTCTTTTGCCAGACACGTATATTCTATAAGCTTTAGAATTTTCACAATAACCAACAAATATACTTTTCTTACTTGAAGCTTTCAGTTTGTTTCTCTTTTCCTTTGGCACATGAAAGTAGACAGGGCAGCCAAAGATCCTTAAGTTCCCAACCTCAGCCTTTTCACTTGTGAAGAATTCTTCAGGAGTCTTGTTGTTTAGGGCTCAGTATAGAGATCTATTTTTGACATAAACGACAGCGTTTGCAGCTTCTCCCCATAGAAACTTTGGTAGCTTTTGGTCATGCAACATAGCTTTGACTACTTCTATGATAGTTTTGTTCTTTCTTTTAGCCACACCATTTTGTTCTGGGTTATATAGTATTGTGGTCTCTTTCTTGATTCCAACTTCTTTGCAAAAAATCAATGACATCTTTTGTAGTGAAATCTCCTCCATTGTTAGATTTGAAGATTTTGATATGCTGTCCAGTTTGATTTTCTACCAGAGCTTTGAATACTTTGAACATGTTAAATGCTTGAATTTTGTTTTCCAAAAAGAAAATCCATGTCTTGCAAGAAAAATCATCCACAAAGATTATATAATACAAGTAGCAACCAAGAGAAGTTACAGGTATAGGTCCACATAAATCAGTATGTATAAGATGAAGTACTTGACTAGTTATACTTTTGCATGAAGGGAATGGTCCCCTTACATGCTTTCCATAAGAGCACCCTTGGCAAACTCCATCATGATCCACTCTAATCTTCGACATTCCAAAAACCATCTTTTTCACATGAGGCAATGTTTTCAGTGTAGATGAATGAACCTTCGATGTTATATACCTAGGGGGGATAATATGGGGTACAAAGAGAGGTACCCAATGGAATAATGTAATAATGGGGTGGGCCATAATAATAAATAAGGTGGTTAACCCGTATCATATAAGGGACCACAAGTAGTTAGTAATAATGTAATGGGCCCATGGTATTAGATAGATGGTATTGAGGGAACCATGGTAATGACCCATAATATTATATGTATGAGACCTATATAGAGGCTAGAGACTCCACATTGAGATATGTGAAGGAATATTGTATGAACAGGCATATGGCTTGTGCAGTGTTCTCTTTTCGTAAGGAGTGAATGTATAGTGTTTCCCTACCTTAAGGGTTTTGATCAATAAAGAAGCATTTCTATTCTATATTCAAATATTGTTATTCTTGGGTTTATTTGCATTATCTTATATTTTCATATCAGTTCTATAACAAATGGTATTAGAGCACTTTCTTGGGCCAAAGCGAAGATTTTTTTTTTTGAAATCAGGTATTTTTTGACAAAGAATCCAGATCTGCAATTAGATTTTGCAGATCTTGCACCAGGACGTCCAGATCTGCGTCGCAAACTCACTGCCCCGAAAAATTGTTTGCAACACCACTGATTTTTAGATCAGCGATATCTCCTTCATCCAGACTCTGATTCGACCGTTTTTTTTTTGAAATTAGGTATTTTTTCGCAAATAATCCAGATCTGCAATTAGATTTTGCATATTTTGCCCCAAAATGTACAGATGTGGTCTGCAAACTCGCTGCCACAGAAATCCTGCAAAAAAAAAAAAAATTCTCCACTTTTGCCCAAGAAAGTGCTCTGATACCACTTGTTGTAGAACTGATATGAAAATATAAGACAATGCAAATAAACCCAAGATTAACAATATCTGAATATAGAATAGAAATGCTTTTTTATTGATCAAAACCCTTAAGGTAGGGCAACACCACACATTCACTCCTTAAGGAAGGAGAACACTCCACAAGCCATATGCCTGTGCATACAATAATCCTTGACATCTCTCAATGTGGAGTCTCTAGCCTCTATATAGGCCTCATACATACAATACTATGAGTCATTACCATGGTTCCCTCAATACCTTCTATCTAATACCATGGGCCCATTACATTATTACTAACTATTTGTGGCCCTTTATATGATACGAGTTAACCACCTTATTTATTATTATGGCCTACCACATTATTACATTATTCCCTTGGGTACCTCCTTTTGTACCCCATATTATCCCCCCTAATTATATAACACTTGTTATAGAACTGATATGAAAATATAAGACAATGCAAATAAACCCAAAAATAACAATATTTGAATATAGAATAGAAATGCTTCTTTATTGATCAAAACCCTTAAGGTAGGGCAACACCATACATTCACTCCTTCAGGAAGGAGAACACTCCACAAGCCATATGCCTGTGCATACAATAATCCTTGACATCTCTGAATGTGGAGTCTCTAGCCTCTATACAGGCCTTATACATACAATACTATAGGTCATTACCATGGTTCCCTCAATACCATCTATCTAATACCATGGGCCCATTACATTATTACTAACTACTTGTGGTTCCTTACATGATACGGGTAACCACCTTATTTATTATTATGGCCCACCCCATTATTACATTATTCCCTTGGGTACCTCCCTTTGTACCCCATATTATCCCCCCTAGGTATATAACATTCCACCCCCCTTAAAATGTTTCGTCCTCGAAACATGGGAAGAACACAAATAATAAGATCTACTCAAAAGAGTAGTCCACTGGTACCATGCACGTGCATCTAGCCATCCAAGAGAAAGGTGAACCCTCGATCTCGCTGGTGCATCGCTTGCTTGAGATGGAAGTTGACGGTGGCAGCTCTTCTGTGTTGATGTGTAATAGGTGGATCTTTGCTCCTCTCTATCTGTCCTGCGGGGGTTGTTGTCCTTGTGGCTAATTGGTTGCCATCTTGTTGGTTGTTGTCTTGCGAGGTGATGTGGGTGATGGTATGTTGAAGTTTTAACCCACGGCGTCTTTTTCTTTAATTCACCCCTTAATGGAGCCTGATTGTTATGTTGTGGTGCCTGCTGTGGTGTCTTATCTTCCAATATTATTTCAACCACTAAGCCCTCATCTGATGTATCAACACCTGTAACCTTTTTTGCTTTAACCTCTGTTTGTGTTTGATTGTCGATCATCAGTGGCTCATCATCTGATATGTCAGTCCCTGGAACATCTTTTGCTTCAACCTCCTTGGACTCTACCTGTTTATTAATGGAAATATCCTATAATGTAATTTTCTTTTTTTTATACCAGAGCTTCAGGAATTTCTTCTGCACGTTAATATTTATAGTACCCACCGATTCTATCCACGGGTATCCCAAAACAACATCCTCATTAGCCATATCTGAAGCATAAAAATTAGAATGCAATACATACTTGTCCATAGAAATCTTCAAATCTTTATAAACTTGCACATCCTCATCATTAACTGGTGTGTTTTCAATGTGTTTTGCTAGCACTTGCCATTTTTTTGCCAAATTGACATTTATGAGATTTTTTTTGCAACTAGGATTTATAGACACAATGATCTTTTCCTTCTGAACCAATCCATGAACCTGCAATAAGGAGACACCCGTAGAAAATAACCCCTTACGTGTCTCATTCTCCTTTTTTCTAGTCCGAGACCATTTCTCTGAAAGGACTCTTTCAAATTCTGCATCTGAAAGTTTGGTCAACTGCTTGTTGTCAATTGAGAACCACCATTTGGTAGCCTCATTGTGGAAACCAAACCACACTAAATTCTTCCAATCTTTCCCCTATATGATCTTTCTTTGTTTTATGACTTCTTCAATAGTAGGACCATTATCTTTCCCTATAAAATATAGCATCTCCATGAAGAGGGTTTGAGAAAAATTCACTTACTTGGCGAAAATATGAAATGGCCTCAATTCCGTCAGTATTGCTCAAAATTTCTATTATGACCTGTTTTCGGAAATGGAACAACCATTCTGCGTCTTCCCATGTGCTAGAAATCCCGATCTAGAGATTGGAATTTCAGATCCGCGCTGCAACTCTCCCGTTGCCACCAAATTTTTTGAAAAAAGAGCTGATTTTAAATCAACGATATCTCTGGACTCTGATTCGACTGATTTTTTATTTTATTTTGAAATCAGGTATTTTTTTCGCAAAGAATCCAGATCTGCAATTAGATTTTGTAGATCTTGCACCAGGACATCCAGATCTGCGCTGCAAACTCGCTGCCCCAAAAAATTGTCTGTAACACCACTGATTTTTAGATCAACGATATCTCCTTCATCCAGACTCTTATTCGGTCGATTTTTTTTTGAAATCGGGTATTTTTTCACAAAGAATCCAGATCTGCAATTAGATTTTGCAGATTTTGTCCCAAAACGTACATATCTGATCTACAAACTCGCTGCCCTAGAAATCCTGCAAAAAATAAAAAAAATTTCTCCACTTTGACCCAAGAAAGTGCTATAATACCACTTGTTATAGATCTAACCCAGAAATATATGATAAAAGAAATAAACCCCATAAATAACAAGATCGAAATAGATAGAAAATGCTTTTCTTTATTAATATCAAACCCTTAAGGTAGGGCAACACCATACATTCACTCCTTAAGGAAGGAGAACACTACACAAGCCATATGCCTGTTCATACAATATTCCTTCACATCTTTCAATGTGGAGTCTCTAGCCTCTATATAGGCCTCATACATACAATACTATGGGTCATTACCATGGTTCCCTCAATACCATCTATCTAATACCATGGGTCCATTACATTATTTCTAACTACTTGTGGTCCCTTACATGATACGGGTTAGCCACCTTATTTATTATTATGGCCCACCCCATCATTACATTATTCCCTTGGGTACCTCCCATTGTACCCCATATTATCCCCCCTAGGTATATAACATTCGATGCCACAATTCACGTTCATGATTACTATCATGAATCAAAGGATGGATTGGAATTCCATTGACTTTATAATGACCTTCAAATCTCAATCCTAGAGTGAAGGCATCTCTCATGCTATATCTCACTGGCCAAGTGAAAACTTTTCCATTTATGAAAGCAACTTTTATTCCTTTGTCTTCTAAGGAAGATATAGATACAAGATTCTTTTTCAAACCAGGTACATATAAAACTTCTTGAAGAGATATAGTTTTATCTTGATCCAAATGAAAAGAAACACAACCAAATCCCTTTATAGGATATGTAGAATTATCTCCAAGTATGATTTTCAGATTCGTCTCCCTCTCAACCAAATTTGAGAGAACTTTATAACCAGTAAAGTGTCTTAAAACACCACTATCAACTACCTAACTATCACAAGAATTTGTAGGAGAGGAAATAGAAAGAGCAAAAACAAGAAAGTACTATGCTTGTGTTTCATTTGCATTATTATCATACCTTGGGTTCCTTGAAGTCTTGGAAGAACTGTAGCTTTCTTTATGAACAACAGGGGCTTCTCTTCTTCTTCTATAATCAGATCTGAAGTTGTTGCTACGATTGTTGTAGTTGGATCTTGGTGCTCTTCAATTTTCTGGACAGTCACGAGCATAGTGGCCATGCTTATAAGTCCCTGTTCCATTTATATGAACTGTTGGATCTAGGAGCAAATTTTCTTGAAAAGTGATGGCCTCTTTTTCCTTTCTGCTTCTTGCCTTGGACAACAAAGGTAGTAGGTTCTCCCTCTTCATGCTTGGGAATTCTTGCTTTGGAAATCATTCTGGCCTCTTTTTGACTGCACTTTCCCAGGAGATCATCAAATGTGGGAAACCTATCATTGTTGTTGATGGTAGTAATAAAAGTTTCTCAAGTTGGAGAAAGACCTCCAAGCGTAATCAACACCAACTCTTTATCAAATACAACTTCACTCACTGTTGACATCTGATCCTTGATATTTGATATCCTCATGAAGTATGCTTGAATGATCTCTCCTTTGTTCATCTTAATGTCCTTGAGTTGATTCTTCAAAGCAAGGATTTGATTCAAGTTGTTTACTGTGATATTCCCACTTAGAAATATTACTAAGGGGAAATATCAATTTTGCCAATTTTGTAAGTTCACTTAGGAAAAGTGGGTTACGGGACTCCATTTGAGTTTTGGAGCTAAGGCAAGAGCCCAACTTAGGCGAATAGGGAAAAATAAAATGTTTAGTGGATGGTGGGGACCACTCCAATGAGGAAATATGCCCCTCTTGGAAATACACATTTCTTGGAGGGAAAGGGTCAAGGGTTCGATGGTTGGGCCCCACATGGGCAAATTGGAGGCACAATGACAAAATAGAACAAAACACTCATTTTGGGCATCTTTGATCATTTGAACAGTCACCTTGACTAGCACGCTTGAGCTATAAGCCAAGTCTGTATGTGCTATTGAGCACAAGAGATCTTCAGGTGAGAATTTCACCCTTGCTTCGGTGGACCTCGAGTGCTAGTCCTTGGAGGGAGTATCCATCATTTTCAGATCGATCCAGAAGCATTGCAGTGTGTTGTGGAGGGAGTTCAGTAGAGACTGCGTAGGGTCTGCGCAGTTCTATTTTGTGCCACACGTGGGACACAAGGAGGAAGAGGAATTTGGGGTGAGCTTTGTGGAGGAGTTCCAGGAGGAGAATTGATGAATATCTTAGCTATTTTGGGGGCATTTAGCAGCATCATTTATAGGTGGGTCGAAATACCTAGCAACTGGAGGAGCTAGGGGAAATTGGACCAAAATTTCAAGGTCAACATTTGGCCAATTCCTTCGTGGGTTTTTGCGGTTATTGGAGGAAATCTCGCAGTTAATTTCCCAGAATTTTCTGAGCATCGAAGGAGGCCCTAACAACCATTGTTTGCAGCCAGCAATGCAAATTTCAAAGGGACAACACAGAGCTTTGTTGGGGACAACTATACTTGTGTCTGAGCAGACGATTTCATCACCTGGGCATTGTTAGCTTCCCTTAGGCAAGCCCAGGTGCATGCATTTTGACCTTATCTTGTTCCCAACATTTATATTAATAAAATGGCTCAACTCAACGCAAATTATGGCATTTCTTGGGTGTTTAATGTGGTGTGAATTTGTGTGTGTTTTTTTCTATGCTTGCTTTGTTTATCATTGTAAATTTCCTTTAGGAATATTGCAGTGGTATCAAAGCTCATAGTCTTCGATCAACCTATGGGAGTAGTATCAGTCTATGACACCAGAGGATTTGCAGAACGTGACTTACCGGAGATAGAGGTATAGGAGCAGAGAAGGGCATTTGCAAATTACCCTAGATCCAATGATAGTTGAACTAGAGGTTGAAAGGCGAAACATGGGGCATAATGAGGGAGACAAAAGGAGTAAAGAGGAGGAGTTAGCCCAACACCTTCTAAAGGCCATTCAAGATTTATCTAAGGGTATTGAGGAACTGAGGCAACAAACTTGCAACAACAACAAGGGCAAAGGAATTCAAGGGGAATTCCAATATGGTGAAGGCTCCGACACTTCACAGGACCACGCAGCTCATGGCCCCAACATACCACTTGTTCTTAGTACACCACCTAGATCTAGTATCCCCACGTTTTTAGCATCTAGTGTTGGAGGGTCGCAAGGGCAAGAGGAGATGCCCATGGGGGACTATTTTGTGGAGTGTCAGTCCTATGGGCCCGATTTTAGAGGGGTTATTACCTTCAGGGACTTTTTCCAGGTGAAGTGTAACAATAGGAGCAAGGGACAAGGTGGAGGAAGCTACGCACATGGTACCAATTTGCATTGCACCATGGGGAGATTGTTCCTTTCGACTTTTGATGGCTCATCCAAGAGCTCAATGAGAGCATGGGTTGAGAAGTTAGATGCCTACTTTCAACTCAATCAGATGAGAGAGGTGTTGAAGAATGTAACTAGGTTTGGTCTTCATCAATTGTATTTGAGTCATACTAAAATGTATTTATCAAAAGTAAGACAATTATTATTATTATTATTAATATGACTTATTAAAGCATGGGTTTCATGCTTGGGTCTTCATGTTTTAGGTCAAAGTCTCTATTGAGGACTTTTCGGATTTATACTGAGTCATTAGAGTCATTGTCCATTTAAAGAGACCCTTCTTGGGCTTTTGAATCATGTAAAAAGATTTATTATTGAGTCAAATAAGGTATTTGTCACCTACACACCAAGTCGGCCTCAAGGAGATCAAGTCAACCTCAAACATGGTAATTCGACCTCACCAGAAGCATATATATTGGAGTACTTCGAATTCATTTGGAGCACTCTCACTCACTCAAGTTCAATGTCCAAGAAGAAGAGCAAAAAGAATGCGCAGTTGCAGAAGGAGGAGGAGATTTGCTGGAAGAAGGAGATCAAAGTTTTTGGGTTTGTCTCTCTCTCTCGTGTGGATTTACTGGGCTATTTGCTAGAAGGACAAATTGCTGCTGTTGGGTCGAAGTTTTGCTGGGCTAACTGCTGGGTTGAAGTATTTGCTGGGCTAATTGTTGGGTCGAAATTCTGCTGGGTTGAAGTTGCTACTACTAGGTCGAAGTTGTTGTTGCCAGTTATTGCTACTAAGTCGAAGTTGTTGTTGAAAGGGTTATCATCTACAGAAGGAAGAAAGGGTTGACGTGGTGTGGAGGAAGTCTATGTCAAGAGTCTTGGATTATCTTGTGAGGTTATTAAGGAAGAGTTGTTGACTGGGTTTTCCCCTAGATAGGGGTTTTGCCCTGACTGTCCGCCTACATCTGGGGTTTGTGATATTTGTGCTATTGTTTTGGTAATTGCTTGATGAACTAAAGGATAAAAGAGGAACATAAGAAAACATAAGAATATCACAAGTAATTATCAATATAAAGAAAATCTTTTGCCTTTTCTTATTTTCTAACATGGTATCAGAGCTAAGGTGAAGAAGGGAAAAAGGCAGCTCAAAGATCTACTGAAAGGAGTATAAGGAGTTCTAAGAAGCTTTGAATACGGGTCATCAAAATGATCATATAAGAAGTCAAATCTATCATCTTCAAGGACAGTCTCTAACTCAATGAAGGGAGAAAGCAAGTTAGAAGGAGCATCTAACTACAGGGCATGGAAGAAGAGGATAGATCTCATCCTTGAGAAGAATAAAGTTTTGGATCTAGTCAAGGGAAAGGTAAAGAAGCCTACCAATGAGTCAAGTGATGCAAAAAGACAAAATTAAGGGAAACAACAATATTGCCATGACTTTAAGTTTTTGAATTATTTTGTATTTTGATTTCTAGCACTTAAAGGTTTAACATTTTTTGGAAAAACATTGTTGAAGTGTTTAGATTGGATTAAGAGGGAACCCTCACCATTTTCCAAAGATAAGTATCTTACTCCTTGTATTATCTTTTATATTTGGTTTTCCTTTTCTTATCTAGATATGTTTACACTAGATGCGAATAACATTTCTTTTTATTTTCCTTGTTAAGGAAAAGCTTGTTGATATGCTCAAGGGCCATGGAGAAGACCTCTCAAGACAAAGCATAGAAGTTCTATTGGAATTGATGTCCTATAAGGTTTGTCTAAACTCAAAGGTATGTCTTAGACTATAAGTTTTTGTTTCTCTTTGTTATAAAGGTATACACATTCGTTTTAAGGAATCTGCCCTACATTACTAACTAGTGTTATGTCTAGGACCTTTGAATCATAAATATTCTTGTTTGGGAGATTAATCATTAGATTGAATCTACCCTCATTAAAATCATTATGTTTATGGAACCCTAAGAAGTTCTTTGTAAAACCCTAACCTAAGGGTATGCCAATGCTAATGTGAAAAACCCTAGTCTACTTAGGGTTACTGATGAAATCTATAAAATACTATTATTTTGATGTTTGGGGTTTTGATGGTAATGTCATGTTTGGAGTTTTGTATTGTTATGGAAAGCTTAGTCCTTTATGGTTGGATGGTAAAGTATTCCTAGACCTTGAGGTTTTGGTAAATTAGGGTTTATAAGTAAAACCCTTATGTATCAAGTATAAGCTCCTAGGAATGAAACTCTAGGTGTATGTTTGTTTCTCTGATCAAAACCCTAGCCTAATCGAGATTGTTATATGTCTGAATTTAAACATATTGATATTCGTGTCTTGGGTTTGTCCTATATGTGTTATTATATGCTTGTGCATGATTATCCTAGATATGTATTTGTGCTAACCTATTCGTTGATAAATTTTAGGGTTTGTATCTGAGCTCTAGTCGAAGTTTGATATCTAAGATATGATGATAGTGTTTCCATTATGATGATAAAATATAGGGTTCACTACAAACCCTAATAAAATTCTATCATTTAGGTGAAACCTTATATTATGTTGTAATTGGTTTTGATTGTTGTCATCTAAGGCTTAGTGTCCCATGTATGGAATCTAGGGTTTGCATTAAATCCTAGTAAAAGTCTAACATATGAATTCTAAAGTTGTTGGATGCTTACTTGTTTGAATTACTTCTATAGTTTGCAATATACTATAGTAGAGTATGTCATATTTCTGGAAGAAATATTGAGGCCCTAGATATAATGATACTGATATCATGATTGAGTTATTGATGTGATCTTAGGGGTTATAACCTAACCCAAACAAGAAGTTGAAGTATAAAAGTATGTCTCTTGTTATTTGTGAACCTAACTAAGTTTAGGTGTTTGATGTCTAAAGTCTAATGCTTCCATTTTTTGTATAGTTCTGATATAGTTAAGTTCATGCTTCTATATATGTATCTGGTTGTACTTGCTATTTAAGCCGTGCAGGTACATAGTCTTCAAGATGATGAAGATATTTATAATTAAAGTGATTTGGTTGATAAGCTTGATGAAGGAGTTATATGAATGATGATGATTAAGAAGGATGGAAGCCATGAAAGATTCTCCGATGTCATAGAAAAGAAGTTGATCTCCCCAAGTTAAGAGGGAGTCTAGATAAAGAAAAGAGTATATCTCCTGAGTTGAGAGGGAGGGCATGTTATAGTCATTATGGGTACCTTGAAGAAAAAATTGGAGAATGCATATTGAGGTGCTGTTGAAGGAAGGAAAGTTGGATTTGGTTGCTGTAGATGAAGTAGGAAAGGAAGTTGAATGATTGAGGAAACCTTTGTCAAGATTTGTTTGGGAAAGCCTCGAAATCCTACTATGATGAATTATGAGGCAGCGTCATGATGTCAGAAGACCTCGAAGGTTTTTGTTTACTCATGAGTATTTGAAAGGTTGTTACTGATTGTGGTTGCAATTGTTCAGGTAAATCTCTTGAGGTTTTTGAAAAGCATGCTCGAGGTTAGAGAGGTTGATGAGGCATTGTGTGTGAAATGCCTGGGAGGACATCTGGCCGACATATGTGTTGTGTCTAGTTTCCGAAGTAGTAGGGAGGGTGGCGTTGGTCATAGATCTTTGACCTTGCATTACACTCCTAGATCCCTGGGTTGATGGGCAACAAGTAACCCTGATGGTACCTAGATTGGCTGAAAGCTTTAGTCCATCTTAGTCCCACCCGGATAGATTGCCCTGGTCGGGAATCTAGTCCATGGCTCCGTAGGTTCCTAAACTCTTCATGGTTCATGTGTTCTGAGATCTTCCATGTACTTGTATATGTAAGTCTGAATACCTCTCTAGTTAAGAGGGAGTGTTGAAGAATGTAACTAGGTTCGATCTTCATAAATTGTGTTTGAGTCATAATGAAATATATTTATCAAAAGAAAGAATTTTTATTTTATTTTATTATTAATATGACTTATTAAAGCATGGGTTTCATGCTTGGGTCATCATGTTTTAGGTCAAAGTCTAAATTGAGGACTTCTAGGATTTATACTGAGTCATTAGAGTCATTGTCCATTTAAAGAGACCCTTCTTGGGCTTTTGAATCATGTAAAAAGATTTATTATTGAGTCAAGTAAGGTATTTGTCACCTCCAGACAAAGTTGGCCTCAGGGAGATCAATCCGACTTCAAACAGGGTAATTTGACCTCACCAGAACATATATATTGGAGAAGTTCGAATTCATTTGGAGCACTCTCACTCACCAAAGTTCGATATCCAAGAAGAAGAGCAGAAAAAATGCGAAGTTGCAGGAGGAGGAGATTTGTTGGAAGAAGGCAGATCGAAGTTTTTGGGTTTGTCTCTCTCACTCATGTGGATTTACTGGGCTATTTGCTAGAAGGATGAAGTGTTGCTGCTGGGTTGAAGTTTTGTTGGGCTAATTGTTGGGTCGAAGTTGTTACTGCTAGGTCGAAGTTGTTGCTGCCAGGTCGAAGGTGTTGCTGCTAGTTATTGCTACTAAGTCCAAGTTGTTGTTGAAAGGGTTATCATCTACAAAAGGAAGAAAGGGCTGACTTGGTGTGGAGGAAATCTGTGTCAGGAGTCTTGGATTATCTCATGAAGTTAAGGAAGTGTTGTTGACTGGGTTTTCCCTTAGATAGGGGGTTTTGCTCTGGCTGTCCGCCGACATTTAGTGTCTGTGATCTTTATGCTATTGTCAATATAAAGAGGAACATTAGAAAACATAAGAATATCACAAGTAATTATTAGTATAAAGAAAATCTTTCTGCCTTTTTGATTTTCTAACAAGAGGGGGAGGCAATTAAAATTGCCACATTACATTTAGAAGGGGAAGCCCATGACTAGTGGTTTCATGGGCTAACCACGATGGGGCATGTAGGAGTTACAACCTATGAGGATTTCACTAGGAGGGTGTTGGAGCGTTTTGAGAGGAGAGACCCGAAGGAGCACTTTGGGGAGTTGACAAGGCTCAAGCAGATGGGGAGTGTTGAGGGTTACATCTCCGAGTTTCTGAGATTGTCAGTGATGGTGTCTAATCTATCAGAGGCTAGGATGGTTTTCATGTTCGTAGAGGGGCTAGTAGAGCCATTTAGGGGATTGGTGAAATCCAACAGGCCCACCACCTTGCAGGACGCAGTTGGGAGAGCACAAGACTTGCAAGATGCTCTACCCAGGGCTAGAGCGTAGGTACCACCCAGACAAGGGTTCTAGCAAAGGGGGAGAGACACAGGGGCTCCACCGCCGAGAGCCAACCAGGGGCATGGACAGTTGGATGAGGAGACTCAAAGAGACCTTCGGAGGAGGAAGCTATGCTTCACTTGTCAGAAACCATGGGCACCAGGCCATAGATGCACAACGGGCAAGGTCCACAACATTGAGGTCTACTCTGACAGTGACCAGGAGAGTTGGAGGCAAGTGGAGATGATAGCGTGGCACACATGGAGAGGGGACCACCACCACCACCACCACCATCACCATCGGGGGAGCCCCCTTCGCACCAGCAGGAGGGGTCCTTGCGTCCTTACGTGGGATACCCAAGTTTTTGACATTGAGGATCAGAGGCACAGTGCAGGGACAACGTGTCTCAGTTTTGGTGGCAGTGGGGCCACCCACAACTTCATCGATGCACAAATGGTGCAGAGGAAAGGGATCACGACAGAGGAGTTTGAGGGTTTCTTAGTCCTTGTGCTAGGGGACAGGACCATGCAGTGTACATGATATGTTCCCACTTTGACAGTGACCATGGCGAACTATATAGTGACAAATCATTTCTTCGTGGTGGATGTACTGGACACCAATGTGGTGATGGGTGTCCAGTGGCTCTATTCTCTTGGTCGAGTCACTACTACTTACTTAGGAAATGTGGGTTAAGGGACCCCATTTGAGTTTTGGAGCTAAGGCAAGAGCCCAACTTAGGAGAAAAGAGAAAAATCAAATTGTTAGTGGATGGTGGGGACCACTTTAATGAGGAAATACGCTCCCCTCTTGGAAATACACATTTCTTGGAGGGAAAGGGTGAAGGGTTTGATGGTTGGGCCTTGCATGGGCAAATTGGAGGCACAATGACAAATTAGGAGAAGACACTCATTTTGGGCATCTTTGATCATTTGAGAATTCAACTTGACTAACACGCTTGAGTTGGAAGTCAAGACTGCATGTGCTGTTGAGCACAAGAGATTTTCAGGCGAGAATCTCACCCTTGCTTTGGTGGACCTCAAGTGCCAACCCTAGGAGGGAGTATCCATCATTTTTAGATCGATCTGGGAGCATTGCAATGTGTTTGTGGAGGGAGTTCAACAGAGACTGTGTAGGGCTTGCACAATTCTATTTCGTGCCACACATGGGACACAAGGAGGAAAATGAATTTGGGGCTGAGCATTGTGGAGGAGTTCCAGGAGAGAATTGCTGAATATCTCAGCCATTTTGGGGGCATTTAGTAGCATCATTTATAAGTGTGTTGAAATACTCAGCCGTTGGAGGAGTTGGGGGAAATTGGACCGAAATTCCGAGGTCAACATTTGGCCAATTCCTTCGTGGGTTTTTGCGGGTTATTGGAGGAGAGATTGGGGTTAATTTCCCAGAATTTTCTGAGCACTGAAGGCCCTAACAACCATTGTTTGCAACCAACAATGCATATTTCAAAGGGATAGCACAAAGCTTTGTTGGAGACAACTACACTTGTGTACAAGCAGCTGATTTCGTCACCTGTGCATTGTTAGCTTGCCTTGGGCAAGCCCAGGTGCATGCATTGTGATCTTATCTTGTACCGAACGTTTATATTAATAAAATGGCTCAGCTTAATGTAGATTATGGCATTTTCTGGGTGTTTAATGTGGTGTGAATTTGTGTGTGCGTGTTTTTGCTATGTTTGCTTTGTTTATCATTGTAAATTTCCTTTAGGAATATTACATTTACTTGATACATTCCAATCAACCTGTCATACATTTCCTTAGATTTCTTCAACTTGCAGACATAGGTGATGAGATGGACTCGAAGAGAATCAAGGATAATCTTCTTAGCCTTGACTTCTCCCTTCTCGAATCTGGGTTTGATAACAACATTCGAATTTTCTTATGGTTCTACTACCTCGCCTTCCACATATTCCAATACATCATGTTCTTCAAGAGTAATATCCAATCTTGCCTTACATGGACCAAAATTTGAAGCATCATTCAACGTCTCTTCAATCTTGAAGTAAGAAGGAAAACATCTTGATCAAGTCAAACAAATTTCAGCAGAAAAGTAAATTTCATTAGCAAAGTAAATTTCAGCAGCAATATATTTCAGTAGCAAAGTAAATTTCAACAACAAAGTAAATTTCAGTTGCAAGTAAGATCTCTTTAAGTAAAATTTCTGCAAAGAAGTGACAACTTTTATCTTCTTGGGCTAGCCTTCACCAAAGCTTTGATACCATGTTGAAATTCTATGTTCTATGTTTAAACAATTATTCCAAAAAACTTCTTTCTACTGCAATATTAGTTAAGCAATTGTAGGTAGAACATAAACGAAATGCATAATAGAAGACAACCAACAACAAAATGAGACAAAGAATTTACATCCAATGACTAGGGAAAAACCCACAAGGGGAAAACCCAACCAAATTCTTCTTCTATTAGATATCAATTTTTCAACAGAGATACAAAGTACAATGAGAGATCAAGAGAATGAGTAAGTTCACCCAAATCTGAACAAATTGTGGCATGAAGATCACTGGTTGCAGCAACAGATGCAAACACTGAATCAACCTTCGCTTCCACTGAATCTATTGGTGAATGCAGTAGGACAACTATTAATTAAATTCTCCTTAACCTTAATAATTGCTTGTGAACTTTAGTTATCTTCTTATGTTCTATATTAGATTTTTTCATCAAACAATTATTAAGAGCAAAAACAATAAAGACAATGCACACAAGAATTAGGCTCCAAGTCAAGGCAAAACCCTTGCAAGGGGAAAACCTAGAAAGAATCTCTTCTCTTTTTATAGAATCTGCTTCAAATGAGAAAACCAATACCCAAAACCCTAGACCAAGTCCTCCTCCAAGCACCAAGTCAACTCTCCAAGAAGTCCTTTCAATTAGGTCAGAGATCAACCAAAGCAGCAAAGGCTCACCCTTCTTCAACCAACTTCAAGTCTCAGCATTGGCCCCTAGCTTTAAGTCTGCAATTTAGACCTGCAGTTTTCAACCCTGTAATAGCTGCAGAAACCCTAGTTTCTTCACACGTGTGAGAGAATATAACCCAAAAACAAATTTTCCTTGCTCTTCTTGACTTTGCTTCCTTGACCTTCCTTCTAGCTTCCTTCTTGCTCCTTGCTTAAGACTAAACTTCTTTCTTGAGATGATCAAATTGGTGCCAAATGAGGTCGAAGCTCGTTGTATATATACCAATTTAAGGAGGTCGAATAGCCTCTTCTAGGCCGACTCATCACTAATAGTGCGGACTTGTGCTAGGAGGCTCATAAGGACTTTCTAGGCTCAAAATGATATCTTTTACATGTTACATCTTATCCAATAGGGTCTTGTACAATTGACAAGGACTCTCTTGACTCAAGAAAAATATTCTTTTGACATGACAAACCCTAGGAGCATGAAATGCATGCTTGACCTAGATGACCAATAAAATGAAGCATGAAACTGATGCTTAAAGTAATATTTTTCTTTCTTCTTTTTCTTGTAACAAAAGATGTACACAATGATAAGAGTACATTGACAATTATGAACACTGAAACTAGTTACATTTTCCAACACTCCCTCTTAACTAGGGAGTTATTCATAATTGTACAACTAGTACAAGGATATTCTCAAACTGAAGAGTTCTCATAAGAAGAGCCAGATTGGTAAGCCATATTTAAGCATTAACATCATTACCAACACTATCAATGTAGTAAGGCCTTAACTTGACAACCTCTTCTTATATTAGAGCATAATGTTGGGAGGCTTTACGTGAGATACCACACTAGCTCTTCAAGGTACATGCCCCATTCAGATGTTCACTAGGTATGTCCTTTTTGGACTATGGATTGGTAAGCCATCTTTAAGCATCAACATCATAAGAAGAGTTGAATTGGTAAGCCATCTTTAAACACCAACATTTATAGTTTGTGTCCTAATTTGATCATCTTTCTTGAGATGATCAAATTGGTGCCAAATGAGGTCGAAGCTCGTTGTATATATACCAATTTGAGGAGGTCGAATAGCCTCTTCTAGGCCGACTCATCACTAATAGTGCGGACTTGTGCTAGGAGGCTCATAAGGACTTTCTAGGCTCAAAATGATATCTTTTACATGTTACATCTTATCCAATAGGGTCTTGTACAATTGACAAGGACTCTCTTGACTCAAGAAAAATATTCTTTTGACATGACAAACCCTAGGAGCATGAAATGCATGCTTGACCTAGATGACCAATAAAATGAAGCATGAAACTGATGCTTAAAGTAATATTTGTCTTTCTTCTTTTCTTGTAACAAAAGATGTACACAATGATAAGAGTACATTGACAATTATGAACACTGAAACTAGTTACATTTTCCAACACTCCCTCTTAACTAGGGAGTTATTCATAATTGTGCAACCAGTACAAGGATATTCTCAAACTGAAGAGTTCTCATAAGAAGAGCCAGATTGGTAAGCCATATTTAAGCATTAACATCATTACCAACACTATCAATGTAGTAAGGCCTTAACTTGACAACCTCTTCTTATATTAGAGCATAATGTTGGGAGGCTTTATGTGAGATACCACACTAGCTCTTCAAGGTACATGCCCCATTCAGATGTTCACTAGGTATGTCCTTTTTGGACCATGGATTGGTAAGCCATCTTTAAGCATCAACATCATAAGAAGAGTTGAATTGGTAAGCCATCTTTAAACACCAACATTTATAGTTTGTGTCCTAATTATTTCTAGGCCCAAAATAATAATAGCCTCTTAACTAGGGCATCTTGCAACATTTATAGTATGCGTCCAAATTCTCCCATAGTTCTTCTACTGTTGCACTTTTTCCACAGAAAGATGTGGCCTAGTCTATGCAACTTCCTTGACTATTAAGTCTTCTCAAAATGGTGCTTCCAACTACCTGTAATCACAATAGAATTTCAACATAGATAAACCCTTTCAAAATGTGCCCAAAGTTTGGCTAGCTATTCTTATTGAACCTGTGCCAAACCAAACCACAAACAAAGACCAAGAATCTTCCCTTTCTGATCCTTTTCAACTTGGCTATCTGAGAGTGCATTTAATTATATTGATGCTTTCAAGACTTTCTAGGAGATTTCAAAGATGCCTTAGAATAATAACTTCTAGGATCTCTTCAACAATAGTGTCTTTAAGCTACTTCAATGAGATGATGATCCCAAGATTCCTTGATGCTTCCTTCTCTTTAAGATAATGCACTAGAGAATCTTCAACAAGAGCTTGATCCTTCCTTTCTTCAATGAGAGTTTGATCCTTCTTGAGATGATGAGATCTTCGATGTGGTAACCTTCCTTCTAAGTCAATAGGTCTTCTTCTTTTTTCCTTGTGTCCTTTTGCAAAATGATTCCCCTTGACAAGTAATCCCTTCTTATGCCAACAAGATGGTCTTCCCACTGCCTTCTCTTCCTTCACCTTAGATCTGAAACCATGTTGGAGAATGCAGTAGGGAAACCATTAATTCAGTTCTCCTTAACCTTATTAATTGCCTGTGAACTTTAGTTATCTTCTTATGTTTCTTTATTAGATCTTTTCATCAAACAATTATCAAGAGCAAAAGCAATAAAGACAATGGACACAAGAATTAGGCTCCAAGCCCAAGGCAAAACCCATCCAAGGTGAAAACCCAGAAGAATCTCTTCTCTCTTCTTATAGAATCTGCTTCAAATGAGAAAACCAAGACCCAAAACCCCAGACCAAGTCCTCCTCCAAGCACCAATTAAGGCCTCCAAGAATCCCTTTCAATTAGGTTAGAGATCAACCAAAGCAGCGAAGGCTTATCCTTATTCAACCAACTTCAAATCTCAGCTTCAACCCCCAACTTCAAGACTGCAATTTTAACTTGTAATTTTCGGCCCTGTAATAACTGCAAAAACCCTAGTTTCTTTGCATGTGTGAGAAAATATAGCCCAAAAATAGATTTTCCTTGCTCTTCTTGACCTCTTCTTGCTTCCTTGACCTTCGCTCTAGCTTCCTTCTTGTTCCTTGCTTCAAATCAAACTTCTTTCTTGAGATGATCGAAGTGGTGCCAAATGAGGTCGACGCTGCCTGTATATATTATTAATATGAAGAGGTTGAATAGCCTCGTCTAGGCTGACTTGTCACTGTCAGTGCTGACTTGTGCTAGGAGGCTCATGAGGACTTTCTAGACTCAAAATAATATCTTTCACATGTTACATCTTGCCCAATAGGGTCTTATACAATTGACAAGGACTCTCTTGACTCAAGAAAAATATTCTTTTGACATGACAAACCCTAGGAGCATGAAACGCATGCTTGACTTAGATGATCAATAAAATGAAGCATGAAACCCATGCTTAAAAATAATATTTTTCTTTCTTTTCTTGTAACAAAAAATATACACAATGATAAGAGTACATTGACAATTATGAAAACCAAAACTAGTTAAATTTTCCAATAGAATCAACATTGAAACATTGAAGCACTGAATAAACCTTGGCTTACCAAGTTCTGCTCTTACTCTCCAAGTGTCTCTCTCACACAATCTTCTTCAAGTCTCTCCAACTCTCTCTCCCAAGTTCAAATTCTTCTTTCACAATGCACAAGTAGTAATAGTTAGGAGACAAGACATGAGACACATATATAGTAGAGAAACGAATTCTTGTCATAAGGGAGGAGCAATAAACATGCCTTGAGGAAGAGTAACATATGCCAATTAGGGGAGTGTAACTCTTGTCATTAAGGAGAGAAATGCATACCTTAGTAACTTATGCCATTAAGAGAGGTACACTTGCCTTAGTAACTTATGCCGTTAAGAGAGGTACACATGCCTTAGTTAAGGAGAGTATAACATATGCATTAAAGAGAGTGTAAGAGGAATCTTTTATGACATGCCTTTAATGAGTGTAAGAGAAATATGCCATGTCTTTTATGAGTGCGTAAGAGAGAGTGTAATGTATCATTAAGAGAGAGAGAGAGAGAGAGAGAGAGAGTTACGTAGTGCCATGAGAGTCATCAAGGAGAGAGGTGCGAAGTGATTGAGGTGATGAAGGTTAAGATGACTTGTAATTCCTTTTAATAATAATATCATAGTATCATAAAGGGTAATAATAATAATATTAATAATATTGATGCTTAAGTCAAAATTGAAATATTAGGATTGATTAATGATAAGTTAAGTGATTTTCCTTCAACTATACTTGATTACCAATTGATGCAAGGTGATTTACTATTTTTGGAAGGTCATACTTGAGATGCTAGACATGACTTTCTATTTTTACAAAGTCACTCCAGAATTGTTAGAAACGAGATTTTATTTACGGAAATTCATGCATGAGCTGCCAATTTTCAACATTGACATCCAAACGCATGGGGTCGACCCTCGAAGTCAAGTCATTAGTCTTCAAGTGGTGTCCCTAAGTTATGTCCACATCATTATGCTTGTTTTAATTAAGTGCCACATTATTACAACTCACTTACTTGACTCCTCTAAGTCATCATATGCTACAAATAAACCCCCACGACTATCATAGTGTCCACTCGTGTGGGTCGATTCCCATTCTAGGTGGTAATCAACTCATAAAATGACCAACTAAGAGGGTGCTCCATAATATTCCTTATGGCATGTCAAGAAGAGGTCCATATGTGCACAAATAGCCCAATAATGCTTGAGAGGGGATGCCTTGGTAAGTGTGAACTGATCAACATGAGAAAAGCCCAAATAATCGAGTGAAGATAATTGCCCAATAAATGTCTTGTCATCATAGCCCTCTTGCTTACCATAATTGCAGGTGTTGATGAATAAATTCATTATGGGTACCCATGTCAAAATGAGGGCATTGTTCCTGGCCCAACCTAGACATGTGCACAAGGGGAGAGGGAGTACCAGAGCCTTGTGGATCCAATGGTCATGTGGACCCAGAGAGGGGAGATGATGAAATAGGGCATGTAATGTGCCCATCCTAAAGCTATAAGCCAGTAGGGGAGATCCCACAGGACTAGGGTTGAGGAGTAACCCCCCAGTGAAGGGAACAAGACTATAGTCAAAACCCTTCCTCCTTCCAGGTCACCCAATAATCCATATCCAAGTGTGCCCGAGAAAAATAAGCATAAACACCCAATTGCATAATAAAAGACCATACCTTTAGGATTGGATGGCCCATCTTAAAAAAAACGATCTTGACAAATGGGCGAGGGTACATGATAGTAGGCTCAGGTGGCAGAGATAGAGTAGCACATCGAAGCTATCCGGTCGCGCTGTCAGGGGCTGCTGCTATTGGCTGAAGAAGAATATATCAGAGAAAAGATCTCCAAAGGGGTACCCCACTTTTGGTGGGCTATAGGCCCATCATCATCTACTCATATTCTAACTTTAGACTTCGGATAACAACCACATCACAAAGGTAATTTGGACCAGAAAGATGAGTTTGATGCCATAGCCATAGACAACTGACTAGCAATATGAAGGGGCCAAGTCAACCCTTAAGACAAGCTTCTTCAGGTCTCCAAGATGGCCTCCTCCACAACCTCATAATTGCGGATCTCCAAGGAATTTCACATAATCATAGAGATGATGAGCCACAAGACTTCGCATAGGAGATACAAAAGTTCTCATAGCACAAAGATGTGATCATGAGTCGAAGTGTCTTTGAGGAGGATCCTCATGCCAAACTGCTCTTCAATTTGGCTCTGATACCATGTTGATTTTTCTAGTAGTAACAAACTAGAACAATTTTCTATCAAGGTAACTACGTAATATGATTCATTAGCATTAGTTCCATATAACATTCAATATCATCAAGTAGTTATACATAAGGAAATGTCAACCATTAAACTTGAAAGAGCAGTAGAAATCACGATGAGACAATGAGACAAGAGACACAGAAAATTAGGTTAGCGGCCAAAGCAAAACCCACAAGGGGAAAACCCATAAATCTTTCCTTATGAGCGAGAGTCAATGTTCATCAATCCATTTAGAAATAAAACATCAAAATAACAACTAACTAGTACAAAACCTCCCACAAGTGCCAAGCCATCAAGTCATCTCTTCTTTTGATTTTTGTTCATCTCCTCTTCCTTCTATCTTCGTTGGAATAGAGATCTTGAGATGATGCGATGTGCAAAATGAGAGGGAGAGCTCTCATATATATAGTCTTCAAAGGGGATCGAATAGGTGCCTTTAAGGGGCCATACTGACTTGATTAAGGCGGTCGACTTAACACTTGTGGGGGTATAAATTCAAAAAATTGAAATTTTCCTTTTTCATTGTTGATGAAAATACCGACCATGGCTACTAAATGTCCAATAATCCCGAGTTGAAGCAACACCCTGAGGTGCTCTTTTTGTCCTTTGCACTCCCGACCTAATCCAAATCAGTGTATCCTTGCAACCTCACTTCACCACCAAGACATATCTCAAAGGTGCCTCAACACATGCTTCACTGCAACCCATTGTACATGCCTTGACTCAACCATATATTGGCTCAAGGTGTTCATTGCAAAGCAAATATCTAGCCTAGTGTTAACCAGGTACATCAAGGATCCAATCAACTGCATGTACATCATGGGATCCAACAAATCTGAATTTGAAGCAGAATCACTTAGCTTCTTCATTTTTGTCGTCATAGGTGTAGCCATGGAATTGCAGTCCATCATGTTGAATCTCCTTGAAATCTAAACAATGTACTTCCCTTGTTTGAGGAAGAGCTCATTTAATCTCTACCACACCTCCAATCCCAAGAAATAATGCATCAAGACAAGATCCTTCATCTCGAACTCCAAGGCCAACTCCCTCTTGCACCCAACGATGAGCCTCTCTGCCTTAGTAAGGAGCAGATCATCAACACACAACAACAAGATCAAAGGATCACCATCAACAACCATGAAGTAAAGGTAAGGATCCCAATCATTCTTGGTGAAGCCCAAACTCACCAAGTATCCATTAATCTTGGAATATCATGCCCCGAGTGCCTAGTTGAGTCCATACAAAGCCTTTTTTAATCTGCAGACATGGGACTTCTTCCCATGTACCTCAAAGCCTTAAGGTTACTCTATGTGTACTTCCTCCTCGATCACACCATTGAGGAACACGATCTTTACATCCCTTTGATGTAACCTCCAACCCATAACTAAAGCAATGGAAACAATAGTCGTGATAGAAGTGTACTTCGCAGTTGGAGCAAACATCTCCTCATAGTCCACCACCTCTTTTTGGGAGAACCCTCTCGCCACAAACCTCACTTTGTACTTCTTGATGCTGCCATCTGTTGCATGCTTGATCTTATATATCCACTTGGATGTCACTAGTGACTTCCCCTCAGGTCTGAACATGATCTCCTGCACATCATTCTTCATGATGGATTGATATTCATCGATCATGGCATCCTTCTAGACTTGCTTACCTGGTGCATCCTCGAAGGCTCAAAATGAGTGATGTGGCTCATCAATGTCAGATAACTCTAGTACCTCTGTGGTTGTCTACTCTCCCTAAAGGTACCACAAGGCGTTGCATGCCCTTCTACATCCTGCAAGGTGTCATGAAGCCACGCTAGCCTCTTCCTAGTCATGACAACATCTCTAGGTAGATCCACCGGCTCTGTTGGGTCTACTGACTCCTCCTGTAGTCTGAAGAATGATCAATTGGAATGGAGGGACCTGTACCTGCATCCTTCGGAGCCTCCTGCTCCTCACTATCAATCTCCATGTGGGACTCTCTGGACCTCTTGAAGGCTACCTCCTCATCAAAAGTAACATTTTGACTAACCTCAATTTGATGTTGTCCTAGAATGTAGATCCTGTAGGCCTTCAAAATCTCACTGTATCCTGCAAAAGTACCCTTCTTTCTAGAAGGTTCTAACTCTTTCACTTCTCCTTGGACACGTGAATGTATACTGGACAACCAAAGATCCTCAAATGACTAACCTCAGGCTGCACTCCTGTGAATGCCTCCTCCAGAGTCTTGTCCTCCAATACCTGGTGAGGACTCATGTTATGAACATAAACAACTGTGTTGGATACCTTTGCCCATAAAAACATGGGTAGATTGTGATCATGAATCATGACCTTCATTGCTTCCATAATGGACTTGTTCTTCCTTTTCGCAACCCCATTTTGCTGAGGGTTGTAAGGAACTATCCACTCCTTCTTGATCCCTGCCTCCTTGCAGAAATCACTGAAGCCCCTGAAAGTATACTCTCCTCCATTATTTAACCTCAAGAATTTGATTTTCTTACCTGTCAAGTTCTCTACTTGAGATTTGAACTCTTGAAACCTGCTGAAGACCTCATCCTTGGTCTTCATGAAGTAGATCCAAGTCTTTTGAGAGAAATTGTCAATGAACGTCACATAGTACAAGTAGTCGCCCAAAGATGGAATTGTCATCGATCCACATACATTTGAATGCACTAGACATAGTTGCGGGGGAGCGGCCCCCCCCCTTCGAACCCGCTCCCGAAGCGCGCTCCGGGCGGGAGCGGCGTGGGAGCACGCTCCCTTCCAAAAAAATTTCGCTCCCTGCCGATTTCGGGAGCGACCTAGGGAGCGGCCGCTCCGTCGCTCCCGGAGCGATTTTTAAAGCCTGGGAGCGATCGGGGAGCGATCGCTCCCGATCGCTCCCGGGCTTTAAAAAATCGCTCCGGGAGCGATTTTAAGCTGGCCGGGAGCGGGTTGGCGGAAAAAAAATTCCGCGGACCCGAAAAAAACTAAAATTTTATAATTTTTTTTTTGTTTTAAAAGGCCCTTTGGGCATAAAATCATTTCATTGTGAATGTTTGAAGTAGTTGAGGAGCTTGAAGAGCAAGAGTTTGGAGCAAGGAGCAATTGCTGAAGAGCGAGGAGCGAGGAGCAAGTGAGGAGCAAGCCTGCAGAGGTAAGTAACTTAACAATTTAGCTAATCTAGCTAGTTTAATTTAGTTAGGTAGTAATTTAGGGAATTTAATTTAGTTTATTGAGTATTAAAATGATGAATTGCAATTAAATTAATAAATTAAGTTAATTAATGCCAATAAATGAAATTAATTTGCATATTGTTGAATGAAAACCCTACAAACATCAAACACCATGGACCTCACCATATTTCTGGGCATTTTCCTCTTCCTGGTCCCTTTTATGGTTATTATGGTGCTGGAGGGTAGGAAACGGAGGGGCCAAACTGTAGAGGGGGATGAAGAAGCTGGAGGAAGTGAAATGGGTGAAAACCCCGGTGAGGAGGCGCTGGAGGAGGGTGAACAGGGCACGAGTCAAAAGACTAAACAAGACCAAACCCCATTGTGGAAATATGTTCAAAGGGCTGAAACAGGGAGAGGGGGTGGAACCACTAAATTTCATTGCCCCCATTGCAACACTGATTACACAGGTTCATACACCCGTGCTAGAAGACACCTCTGTGGGAAAAGGCCATGGGATGGAGAGAAACAAATAGGAATCAAAACTTGTGCAGCGGTGTCAACAGCGGATAGAGCCAAATACATAAGGGAGGAGGAGGAAGCCCAATACCAATCAAAAAATCAAGGGGTTTCTTTGAACCAAGCTCACAATCACAAAGAACTCCTTCAGCATCCTCCCAAGGCAGTGGATATGGAGGCACAGGATCATCATCTTTAAGGCGTAGAACCATATCAGATTTCCTTGATGAGGGGTGTAGGAATGATGTGGATTCAAAGGTTTACAGGTTTCTCTATGCATGTGGGATACCATTCAACGTTCTTCGCTCACCTTATTGGCACGAAATGGTTTCAGCCATAAATGATGCCCCTAAAGGATACAAGAGCCCTGGGTATGACAAGGCAAGAACCGTTGGCCTTGATAATGAAAAAGCAAAAATATCACATTCTTTGAATAGAATGACAAGTGCTTGGACTGAGCATGGGTGTCCATCGTATCTGATGGATGGACAAATGTAAAGGCAAGCCATTGATAAGTGTTCTTGCTGTGTCTGTTAATGGTCCAATCTTTCTAACTGCACATGATTACTCAGACAAGGTTCAAAGACCGCCCTACAAATTGCAGAAGCAACTTGAAACAATTGACCGTCATTGGGCACCAATGTCATCCAGTCAATCTGGATAATGCTGTCGCTAGATGTAGGAGGGGGAAGGCAATGTATTGGAGGAAAAATACCCCAATATATTTTGGTCTGGATGTTTGGTTCACACATTGAACCTTCTGTTGCATGATATTGTCAAGAACAAAATGAACAATACCAATGGATTGGTGATTTGTACAAAAAAGGCAAAAAAATGATAAAATTTATTACAAATCATAGCAATACCCATGGCCTTTTCTGCAGTCACTCGAGATTGGCGTTGTTGAAGATTGCGAAGACGAGATTTGGTAGCTATTACCTCACCTTCAAGCGC
>APFE030673267.1:1720-43880 GCA_000404065.3 Pinus taeda | reverse complement strand
CGAGCAGAAAGCTTGGTTTATGTGCACTACAACTTGAGGTTGTTGAGTCATTACTGTGATCGGGCTAATGAGGATCCCACATATAGAATTTGGGACAATCACCAAGAGGATGACAATTTGGAGGATGGCATTGTACATATTGAAGAACTGGAAGAGGAACTTGTAAGGGATGAAGATGATGCTTCCATGCCACCTCCACCTCCACCTCCACCATCCAGTAGCAGTGCTCGAGGTTCGAGTCTTGTTCCTTTGCTGCCGCCACCTTCATCTACACCCTCACGTGGAGGTTCTAGTTCTGGTCGTCGGTCTGTGCGGGAGACTCCGAGAAGACCACCACGACCTCCTTATGGGGGAGACTCTCGTGGCAAGGGCCACATGTAGATTTATCATTTACATTTTACTTGTCTTTTTTAGTTTCTATTGGACTTTAGTTTTAACTTTTCATAACTGTTGAGTTTTGAGTCCTTGACTCTTGACTCTTGACTCTTCCATATCATAATGATATTTTTTGTAAACAATATATCACTATGACAATGAAAATTTGAAGTTTGAGGTTGGGCCTTGGCAATTATAACTCATTGGTAATGATTGTGAATTATGAATATGATGCTTCGTGAAAGACTAAAGTTGTTTCATTTCATTTCATTATTCATGTTTCATTTTATAAATTAATAACATTTCATATCATGTTAACAGTTAGAAGTTAGGACTTAGAAATATCTAAGATATTACTTCTTGTAATGGTTAAACTTAGCTTACAAGTACCTGTACAACTTTGGTGATCAATGATAATAAATGCTATTGAATTTCAATTTTAAAAACTTGAAGTTGAAACTTTAAAGATTGAATGTGATGAATCATGATTCATGAGACTCAATATGTTGCAGTTGTAATATGTGTAAAATTACTATCTTGTGGACATGGTTGATGACGATTATAATTTCTAGATGATTGATGTGATATGGTTCAATGATCAATCTATGTTTTTTTATGTCTAATTCATCATTCTACATGTTTTTGTTGACATATATGTATCAAAAATTAAAAAATATAATATATATATATATTTTTAAAAAATCGCTCCCGGATTCGCTCCCAAACCGGGAGCTTCTGAAAATGGTCGCTCCCACTCCCACTTCCGCTCCCGCTCCCCGCTTCCGCTCCCGCTCCCAAGTAACATTGGCACTAGATCCAAGATCCCCTTGGATCTACTATCACTGCTCGGAAAAGAACCCTTGGCATTCTTGAGAAGTACACAACCCCTACAAACACCATCATGCTCTACCCAGAGCTCTGCAAGACCTGTAACCATCTGGCAAAGCCCTGTAATGCTGGTGAGCAAATCTTTGATGTCATAACTGACATAAACTGATATAGTCATGTACCAATGCCTGGGCTGGTTGTACTATCAGTCTGTATAGTCCTCCCTCTCGAACACCAATCACTTCTGCTGAGTCTATGCTCGAGCACTTAGGCCATACAAAAACCTGACCATCTACAAATGCAACTCTGTAACCTCTGTCCGCCAATGCTGAGATAGAGAACAAGTTCTTCTTCAATCCTTGTACAAACAAAACATCTCTCACGTGTAGAGAATCTTCGAGTTCCAGCTGAAACGATGTTGTCCCAATTCCTTTCACTGCATACTTGGTATTATCTCAAAGTTCCACTTGAAATGTTGAATCCCTCTTTCTCAAATCGGTGAGAGAATCTCAAAAACTTGTCATGTGCTTGGAAGCACCACTGTCCACCTACCAAATATCACTAATATCAATAATAGTGCCTGTTGTCGCACAGATTGTCTAGGCAGCGTGGCAACGCTTGGACCGGGGGCTATCACCTTGATCCTCGTTCTCTTCGTTTAAGCCATGTCCCAATAACAGGCTAAGGGGGGTAAACCCTATGGGAAAAAGGAAGATCAACTGGGAACCAATTGGGTTGGGAGACACAATAGGGGAAAACAAGCACTTCGATTTTAGAATTTGATTTAGATCTTTAAATGCTTAAGACCAGTACCTTATGGAGTCAATGAAAACCAAGTAATTAATTAGCTGCTGCTGCTTATGAAGTAATTTAATGATTGCTTGAAAATATTTACAAAATATTAAACATGTCACGAGCATTATATAATCCAAGCAACGATTAATTTCACCAGATGCAAAATATTCAATAGATGCGCATTGTTCCCGTAATTAAATTTCAAAAAAAGATCAAAATTCATTACTCAACCATGAAATTCAAATGCTAACCAGCCCACAAAATGATTCACCACTTTTCAACAGCTAATCTTTAAATAAACATTTAAACGCATTTAACAATAGAGAAGTGGAACATAAAGACACCAAAAAGAATTTTCAATTTTTAGTTAATCTTTTCAATTTTTTTTAATTTTTATTATATGTTTATATTTTTTTATTATAAAATTTAAAGTTTAAAAATAAAACAAAACTAAAATGCCTAAAAAATTAAAATCTAATCTAAATTAAGTCCAAATTAAATATAACCTAAAGACCAACCCTTTTAACTTTTTATTATTTATTTTTAATTTTGATTTGAATAAGTTTTAAAATTAAGCTAAACTAAGATCAAACAAAAAAAACACAAATTCCTTTTTATGATTTTTTACTTTTTTAAATTCTAAATTAAAAAAAAATAATTCAAAATAGAAGAACTAAAATCGGAAATAAAGTTAAAATCTATTCTAAACTTAAGATTCGTAAAAACATAATAAGGAACTTTTTTATGCCTTTTTTATATTTTTAAATGAAACAAAACTGAACAAAAAATGTCTAATTCTAAACTAAATGAAACTTAAAATAAACAATAAATATATACAAATAAAATGAAATCTAAAATTTAAAAATCTAGTTCTAAAAACTAATACCTTATCGTATATATAAAAAATGAAAATGAAATTTTAAGAATAAACCAAAGCGAATTAAAATTTTAGAATCTAAACTACATACAAAATAAAAATCACTAAAATTATAAACAGGAATAAATCTAAGCTATACGTAAACTAGAAATTGACCCAAGTCGTAATGAGACAGAAAAAATCAAAACATTTATTATTATTATTATTATTATTTATTATTATTACTTTTATTTATTATTTATTATTATTTTTTATGATTTTATGATTTAGATAAAAAAAAAATAAAACAAAAAACTAAACTTAAATATATCTCTAGAACTAAAGCCTAAGCCTAAAGAATCGTATGCACTCTAACTCCTAAATAAATACAAAAGAACTAAACTAAAGCTAAACATTACACATACATAGATAAAAAAAAAATTATGAATGTTTGTTCTGGTGTATTGTTTCTGCAGGCTTACGGGAAGGAAGACGGCGCCAAGGAGGACCACGGAACAGAGGAAGGAGCTGAGAGCTTGATGGCATAAGGACTGTGTGAGGCAGTTGGCAACGTGAATGGAAGGTTCAGCAGCGTGGGAAAAAAAACAATGATTTGTTTGTAGGTTTGGTTGAAAGGAGAAGCTCGATGGAGATTGAGAAATGGTTTGTGGATGAGATGGATGGATGGCGCGAGGGGAACAAGCTCGTTTGGATGATTCAAGGAGGCAGCTACGTAGGAGAGATAGCATCGTAGATTTGGAGATGGCAGCGTGTAGAAGAATGCCAATGAGCCGCGGATTTTGAATGTTTTTTGAAGACTGAGTGCAGATACGTGGAGAATATGGGCATCGTATAAAAGATGTTTTGGTTGAACGCCAGCGGAGGAAGTGAAATAGATAGCAGAGAGGGTTTGTTGCATAGGAAAGAGGAGCAAGAAGCAGGTGAGGGTGCGGATTTGGAGCGAGGGTAAGACCACGTGAGGGTTTGGAAGGCTTTCACGCAGGGTTTGAATGACTGCGTTGAAATATACGTAGGTACAACAATGCGTGGAGCTGCTTGGAGATCGATTGGAGGAACGACGTGACAACGAACGAAGCCTGCATGAGGAAGCGATATGAGCTGTGTGGAGTTGATAGATTGCTGAGAAGAGGGTTTGGCAGTGATCTTTAAAAAAAATTCGAAAAATTTTCCTGAAAAAATGAAACCCTGGGCAGCGGAACTGTACACCTGTAAAAACTGAACTGGTTCTGAGGCCAGATCTTACCCTCTAGGGCATAGATCGAGCTTCAAGATTGAAGCTCACCTTCATATCTGCAACCTATAACCTGCGACCTGAAAACAAACAGACAGAACTTGAATATGCCAAAAAAAATAAATGAAACCCTAGAAACCCTAAGAACTAGCTAAATAATTACAATATTCACAGTTTAAAGGCTTTAAATAGTTAGATTTGTTAGTATGCCACACAAATATGTATTTTTTAAGATTTTAAGTTCGATATGAGGTGCTTCAGAAAACCCTTAATGCATCTGCAATAGAAATTCTAATGATAAGCCCAAGATCAAAACTGGCTGGGCTCTTTAGAAAAATGCCATTTTCGGGAGTTGGCTGGTTTAGCCGAGAACTTCCCCAAACGCCCATTGATCTTTGAAATCTAAATTTCCCTGCACAACTTACTTCAACCATTAACGAAGAAGGAGAAAATGATACTAAAATCCAAATGTAATGGAGATTCCTTCCATCATATTCAGAAATTTAACTACCATTCAAACCCCAGCGACTAAACAAGATACCTGTGTTTAAAATCACTCTTCATAAAGCTATCATCAATGGCTGAAATTAAAATCATGCACAGAAATAAAACATCTTACAACATTTTTGGAAGAGTAACACCAACAAGATTTCAACCCTAAAGTCTTTCTTTATTGCACATGAAAAATGACTACAAGAGAGCTTTCTTTAGCACATGACTCTCAGATCTAATGATCTCAAATGATCGCTGACACCCTATTTAAAGGAAAATTTCCCAACGGCTAGTTCGAGTGATCCATGTCAAAATGATCTTGACCGTCAATGAGGATCAAAATCTCTTTTAATCTCATCCGTCGAAATTTTAAATGCATTTTAATATATTAAAAATTAAATTTTTGCATTTATTTCCTCAAAACTCTGACTTATTATTTTTCTATTTATTTTATTTTATTTTTCAAATTTTCTATTTATTATTTTTAATTTTTAATTTTATTTTTTAATTATTTTTATTGGACCCTCAAACTTAGCCTTTGGAAAGAACACCTAGGACCTAGGACTTATTAGGGGATAAAACATTTTCTAACCCTCAAGACACTTTACATCATGACTTTTACAATTTTACATCTCAAGGGGGAAAACCCATTTGACATAGACCCTCATAGACTACCCAATTCTACGACACAAACATAATCTAGCAGATCAAGTAATTCGCAATAACCTAACCAAATAGTTAGAATTATCTCCAAATTACTTTTACATAAACTCGACCCAGCACACTAGGATTCCCCTAAGATTCTAATGTCAAAATCCATTCCGGCTTTGGGGTTAGGCTGAAGGAAAACTCTGCCGATTATGGGTCGGTGAGACAAAAAACCTTCCAGAATGTAGATCATCACTATAAGATTAGGTTTACCTAGGCAAATACATACATGACACATATATGCTAAGATTATTTACAATTTACACATGCAGATTGGGTTTACAACATAACACGATTGGGCTGATGATGGTAGTTGAATGGCATGGACATGTTGATCAAGTGCTATCCCTTTTGCGAAAAAAAGGGTGTGTATTGCTATGGGTAGTTGACACGTAGTGGTCAACAGTGCCTAAATGAGCAGAGACAAAGAAGTATTCCTTTGACTTCTTCTATTGTGGATGCTCATCATCATCATCAACATCAGTTGCTGATGCACGCTGCTTTCCCTTCATTTTCTTCTCAGGACATTGGGAGGCATAGTGACACAATTTATGACAATTGAAGCCCTTGATCTTTGACATCTCCTGCTTCTTTTTTTCTGAATTGGAGCTGGTCTTCTACCTATATCTTGCTTTTCAAACTTTCCAAAATTTGTTCTCCCTTTTCCTTTCCTTGCATGAGTTGCAAGGGCTTGAGTTTTTCTATTCTAAGGTCTTTTCACGCTGTACTTGGACAACAATCTGGTCTCCTCTTGGACACAATCAATCCATAGCTTATCAAACTTGGGTAGCTCATCTGGTGCACAAATTCCCTGAACAAATGAATCCCATGAGGAAGGAAATCCATTGAGAGCCACTGTAACAAGCCCTGTATCATCCATGATATCTCCAATGGCTCTAATTTCATCTCTCAACAGAGAGACTTTCATAAGATAAGAGACAACATAATCTGATCTAGTCTTCATGAAACTACGAAGTTGATGCCTCAAGGTTAGCTTCCTGCTAGTGTTGTTAGTTTCATACAATCCCACCAAAGCATCATACACTTCTTTGGCAGTGTTCATCTCAGCAACGTGTGGAATCAAGTGGTCCTTTATGGAATCTATCAAGATTCTCTTAGCCTTGGCTTCATTCTTCTCATACTTGGATTTCTCCTTAGCTCCCTCTGGCTTTGGAATGACTTTCTTTATATGATCACGAAACTCATTTTCTTCCAAGACAAAGAGTATCCTAGTCTTCCATGATCTGAAATTGGTGGTACTATCCAACTTGTCTTCTACTTTGAGACTTGGCACCATTTTGACAAGAGATGTAAAATCGAATCAAGCTGTTGAATAAGTTGGCTTTAGTGGTTGATCTTTCAACAGAGCTCTCATACCATGTTGAAATTCTATGACAAGTGCAATAGAATACAATTTTCTCCTAGATAATTACTTCCTAATGATTTTCAAACAATATTTCATGCCATTGTTTTTTTAACAAGATCGGTTACTTTTTGTATTACAAAAAAGAAAAGTAGGAACTAAGTCCTTTTACATTCCGGAGGATGCTGGTTCTCATGTGAGGCACAAAATGGGAGTGCAATCCCTGCCTCAACATTTGAAACCTTGTTTCTATAGTTTTCGAAAGCTAAAAAGGCATACTGCATAACACACTGCCCAAGTAAAAAACAAAATGTACACTGCATAGCAAAAAAAAAGATTACATCAGGATCACCAGAATTGATTCACCGACTCTTCCGGTTGCTGTCCCCGTTTCTTACTGTACCTGGAGGAGGTTTCTCCTTGTGGACTTTAGTTTAATGATTTTATATACTCCATAGCTTCTTTCAAGTGCTTGCATTTATCCTTTAAGTCTTCAATTTTAGCTTTTTGGTTGTCAATGTCTCTTTGCTTGTAAACATTGATCATCTTCATCTCGGCTCTTAAATCCTTAAGAGATTGGTTGAAACGACCAATCATAAATCTGTTGGCCCTACAGGTTGGGTAACTCTCGTTCCTCTCTACTTTCTCCAATGGGTTGCAAGACATATTTTCCTTCTAATTTATTCTGTCAGCTGTTTTTTCTTTGTTTGGAGGATGTGCTCTTGTCTTTGTCTGATTGCTTCTTTTGTCTCCGCTGCTTTTGTTGTTGTTCTGGACTAAGATTGTTGTCATCAGTAATTCCTTGTCAAGCCTGCAATATTGAAAATACTTCGAAAACCAATGGCAGTTAGAGGGTGAGATAGTGGACTGCTTGTAAGACAGGGAGGTAGGGAGCTCAATATTCTCAGGGTCAGAGACTTGAAATCTGCGCAAGGAGGAGAGGAGGCTCTGGATTCTGTTAATAATGAAGGAAGCAGGATGGGGATGAGTGCTACGAATTAGGTAGGGGTGCTTCTCATGAGTTGGAACTGAACTGAGAATGTTTGCAAGCCAAAAGCCAATGACACGATTATACTAAGAATGGAAACTATATAAGAGGGAATTACTGTTACCTTCACTCTGAGTATTGCTAGTTAGATAAAATCTCAGTGCGCAGTCTGCACTTGAACCTTCTGCTGCGGTTTGCTGAGCTTGATCCGACTGCAGAGCGCGGAGAATTGAAGAGCAATTATGCTTTCTACTAATATCTTCATTGATGCTCCTTGAGTTTCTTCTTGCGATGCTAACATGCTGCTTATATCTTACCCAGTGATGTAAAAACCAGCGCAGGAGCCTCAATTTATAATATTTTGGATGATGGGAATACCTGTTGCTGTAGGTATCCAACGCGCTTCGATTGCCCTTGACTGCACAGGTGTCCACCATTTTTCAGAATTGACAGTCGATACCATTTTTGATCTGATGATGTTTGATATGACAAGTACCCTCTTTTTTCAGAGCTGAAGGATGAATTTTGGCTTGTTTTATGTTGTGATGGATCATTTTTGGGATTGAAAGGATCCACTGTTCTGTGCGAGGAAGATGGCACTTGATGGTCTGGGGATCATTGCTGCTTACTTCAATAATTCTGCTACCTGATTTGATGTTATATGTCCTCTTGTAATTTTCTATCCATACCTCATATGAAATCGAATTAAGGGATATTTTCTTCATATGTTTCATTGTCTCTTTCACAGTCCTGACTTGCCTTTCCACTGCCTTGTTGGCAAGATTGTCAGCATCCTTATTTTGAACTCTTAAAACATGTTTGAAGGCTATTTTTCCCAAATTTTTTATGCTTATTCTGATTCTCTAACTTATTTTGTTGATTGTTGAGCTTTTGAACTCCTTTCATGTTTCCATAGTTGCAACTATGATTGCGGAATCCCCAATTATTATTGGGTCCTTTATCCCTTTTTACTTTATATCTTTGTGCCTAGCAGAAGACTATAAGCTTCAGCCCTGTTATTTGACATCTCTCCTAGGCCCCATTCATAGGTTGATATTCTCTTACCATTTGGATCTAGAATTAGACACCCTGTTCCTGCTCTCCCTGGGTTGTTTTTTGAGGCTCCGTCAAAGAATAGAATGTACCTCCTTTGTTTCTTCATCCAATCAGCCATTTCCGTATCATTCATACGTAATTTCCACTGCTTGTTTTTTGCAATGTCTTTGTTTTTTTTAAAAGCTTCGAATTTGTTTTCTATTAAAGCTTTGCTGAACCAGTCTTTTTCTTCTTGTTGTAAACTATTCTAGTCCATTCTTGTTGCTCCGTTTGTGCCTATTATTTCTGAAACTTGACTCCAAGTTTTTGTTAGAATATTCCCTATGCTTAGTTTTTGTCCTTTGAAAATACACTTGGTTCGAGCTAACCATATTCGCCAGCATAGAATGCAGGGGAGGCATTTCCATATTCTATTAATTGTGACTTTTTTCTTCATAGTATAAGGGTAGCTTTTTACCTAGTTTTTGTGAAGATTTGTTGGCTGAGTTGAGGAGCTTATGCTTAAATCTTAAGGGCTTATGAGTTGCTTCCAACACTCTCTCGCCATCATGCAGTTCATAAACAAATGCTGGATAGTTTCCTCATCCATTTGACACATGATACATTTAGAGGGCTCTTGAAAGCTTTTTTTTTTTTTAATTTTCCGCTGTGAGAATTTTACCTTTCAGAAGAGACCATATGAAAAATTTAATTTTGGGCAAACACTCATTTTTCCAAATTGCTTTCCAGAGATTCCAGTCATTATGGCTGTTGTAATTTTGGAGATGATTATATCCTGATTTCATTGTATAGCTTCCCCTGCATGGATCCCAAACAAACTCATCTTGTTCCTCTTTATTAATAGGCGCTGCCCCAACTAGAAGAGTTTTCAAAGCTCCTTTGACTTTTCAGTCTTGGAGGTATATCCGACCCTCTCCATTTTATCCAATTATTCTGATCCCACTCAGAAATTGAGTATAAGGTGTTGAGATTTTTTTCTTCCATCCAATTTTGCAATCCTCTTAGATTTTGCTATTGCCTTAGAGGATTTTCCCCCATTATTCTATCATCCCATATAGAAATTGTTTCTCCATTGCTAGGATTTTTAGAGATTTGTTCTCTTATGTGGGGAATGGTCTTTTTCACCAATTTCCATATTTTGGTAGATGGCCGTTCTAGAATTATTTTAGAGAGCATTTTTGTCCTTTGAAAATTTAGATATTTCCTTGTTAGATCTTTTTTCCACCACTGATCTTTGCCATTTATCATTCTCTAGGCGATTTTGGCCCCTAGAGCAATATTCATTAGACCTAGTAACCAAATTGCAATTCCTCCTTTTTCAAATGGGAGAGTTACTTGCTCCCATACGACTAGGCCGAATTGTTTATTTTCTTGTTTTCGTCCTTGTCAAAGGAAGCTTCTGATTATTAATTCCATTTGCTTGTGGGCACTTGCCAGAGCCATTATTATTGCGTACTGGTATATTGGCAGAGTCGAAAGGAGGGCCTTTATCATTATTGTTCTTCCTGCCAGGTTGAGCCACATCATTCCCCAATTCTGAATTTTTCCCCTCATTTTCTCCACATGCTTATTCCAAACTTCTGATTTGACCATTTCCTTTGCTAATGGAAGCCAAGATAAATGAAGTGGTTCCATTTTTTGTACAGGTATTTCCATTATTTGTGAGATTCTCTGCATCGTATTTGTTTAAATATTCCAGCTGTAGATTCTGCATTTGTTGTTGTTTAAAAATCCTCCTGAGATAGAGAGAAAATCATCTAAAACTTTTTAGAATTGTTTTGCAATGATGCAAGATGCTCCCCCTATAAGGAGGGTGTCATTTGCAAAAAGGGAATGATTTATCTCTTTGACTCCTCTTGAGATCTGAATACATGTTAATTTTTTTCTCTAATTTTCTAGCTGGACACTCAGAGATTCTGCCATTATAATGTAAAGGAAGGGGGAGAGAGGACATCCTTGCTTCAATCCTCTAGAGTTTTGAAAAAAATTGCTTGGCCTTTCGTTAATTAAAGGGGCTATCCAAGGATTTGTTATACATGCCAATATGGTCTCTATGAAGTTTGTTGAGATGCCGAACTTTTTGAACACTGCTACAAGAAATCTGTGATTTACTCTATCAAAAGCGTTAGCCATGTCTAACTTGATGACCATTCCCTTTTCTTTCTTTGAATGCTACTGTGAATGGTCTCCTGTACAATTATTACATTCTTTGTGATTTGTTTTCTTGGAACAATTCCACCTTGATTTTATGAAATAATTGTTGGCAGAAATTTTTTTAATTCTATTTGCCAAAATTTTGGTGATTATTTTGTAGGACGAGTTACACAATGAAATAGGTCTATATCTGCCAAAGGTTGTTGGATTTGGCTCTTTGGGAATGAGAGCCAAGTAGAAGGCTTTTGTACTTCCCCCAACTTTGTTTTTTTTGAAGGCATTTTTAATCATTCTCATTAAATCTTTCCTAATAGTTTCCCAATGATTCCTGTAAAAAGCTATTGTGAAGCCATCCGGTCCTGGAGCTTTATCAGGATGTAGACTCCATACTGCTTCTCTTACTTCCTCCTCAATGACATCTTTGTCTAATTCTTTGTTTTGCTGCTCGCTGATTTTTTTGTTTATTTGCTACAAAAATTATTCACTATCAGCTTGCTGGTCGCTAGCTGAGAGTAGACCTTTGAAGTGGTTGTGGGTTGCCTTCTTAATTTCTTCTACTCCTTTTATTTCTTGTCCCTCTACTTGTATCTACTCAATCTAATTTCCTGCTCTCCTTATTTTCATTGTGTTATGAAAAACCGGTGTTTTTATCTCCAACTTTCAACCAAAGACATCTTGATTTCTGCCTGCTTTCTTCTTCTTCTCGCCGGTTTTGCTTGTATAATTCCAAAAAAATCTCTTTTTCTTGTAAATAGTCCTGCTCACTTTCTTCCTTGCTCTCTCTTTCCTTACTGATTTTATCCATTTTTTTTGAAGTTCTAATTTGTTTGCTTTATCTCGAAGGTCATTTTCTCTTGCCCAGGTTTTTAAATGGATTCTTAGATTTTTTAACTTTGTTTCCCACACATACTGGGGTGAACCTGTTACACTTGTTTTCCAACTTTTCTTGATTTGTTTGCCAAACTCTTCTTTGCTGTCCCATATTTTATTATACTTGAAGGGGATAGGTCCTTGGTTTTCTAGCTTACCCAATGTCAATAACACTGGCTTATGGTCTGAGGCTGAAGCATGAACAATTTTGCTTTTCACAATAGAGTATGCTATTGCTATATTTTCATGGATAAGAATTCTGTCCAGTCTTTCCTTTATATTGTTTTTTCCTGTTTTTTTGTTACTCCAAGTGTACTTTCCATTGCTTGTAGGAACATCGATTAGTTTTTGTTCTTCTATTATTTCTTCCAGCGCTATTCTTGTCATTGTGGAATTTCCCACTAAACTTTTCATCCGTATTCCTAATCAGATTTAAGTCTCCTCCCAAAATTAGATTCCCACTTTGTCTCTTTGTTGTTTCTTCTTTCACCGACTTCCAACAATACTCTTTGTCTTTTCAGATCTGTTCTTATCCAATGTGTGCTGATTTTTTGGTTGACTAAATCCCATTTCCTTTTATTCCAAATAGTGCATATTCTTCCTGAAGCTCCTGTAGCTTCTAGAGCTGTTCCATCATAATCTTTTTGTTTTTGGATCATTTTTTGATTTTCTTGCTTGCTTGCTTTGGTCTCTTGGATCATGAAGATGTCTAACTGCTCCTTTTTTATTATATATCTCACTGCATTGATTTTAAAGGCGGTTCCAAGACCCTGACAATTCCAAGAGATTGTAATCATTACTTATTAGTTTTTTGGTGTGACCCTCTTTTTTCTTTATGCTGATATTTTTCGTTGCTTTTTGTCTGTTTACCAAGAAAGGAGTCCATTGGCTGTTGTGTTCCTGTAGCCATTTTGTTAGCTGGAACCTCGTCCCTTATTTTTTTATTAGATTTCCTTCCCATTTTTTTTGGTTGATCTCATATTTGGGGGTTTTCTTTTGCTTTGTTTCTAGTTAGAATTTGGTCCATAGAGGGCGGTGGGGGGGGGGATGGAATATGGTTAGGGGAAGATATGAGAGCTAATGCATTGTGAGAAGGGGTGGGGGAACTCGGGGAGGGTAGGTCTTCTCCCAAAGGTTCAAAAGGGTTTGGTGATGAGAGAACTAGAGGAACAATATTTTCTAGATGGTGTGGGGTTGTTTCATTTGTCTCTTGTGGCTGTGAGGAGGTCGAAGTGTTCTGTTTGTTGAGAGGTTTTTTTCTTTTTACTTGTTCCCATGTGTTTTCTTGTACTTCATCATTTTTAGACTCTTTTTTTTACTACATCTATTTGCAAAATAACCATACTCGTGACATAGCTTGCATTTAAATGGTATTTGCTCGTAGTCCAGTTGCTGAATATGGTTCCACTGATCGACGTTGATCCTTATCGCCTCTGGAAGACCTTTCCCTAGGTCTACTTCTATGCCTATTCTTGCGCAAGCATGCATGTTGTCTTTGGGTTCGCACCTATCTAGATATTTACCCATTGCATTTCCAATAGCTTTCATCGAGTCATCACCCCAACAATGGAGGGGGAGATGCAGTGACCTGACCCACAACGGGACTGCACTTGGTACATCCATCTCTAGATCGAAATCTGGTGTCCACTTGTTTAGTTATAAGCCTCTCGAGTCCATGAAATAAGGTCCATTTTTGAATATTAAATCTCTGTTTTCCTTTGTTTCAAATAGGAAGGTGTAATACCCCCTTCCGCAAAAACGAATAGCTATCTTCCCTTGAGTATTTTTGTTCTAGTTTCTTTCCACCCATTTCTAGACTGATTTGGGTGAAGGCCAAAGTCCTGTAAACTGACCCACGAGACCACGTTCTGCTAAGGAAATGGCAGCTCTCCTTGGAAGTGTTGGCAGTAGAGAGATCTCAGGAATATCTGCAAGTTTCTTCACAAATTTGTTCACTGATGGCTTGATTCTTGGAGCTCCATTTTCTGATATTAGTGATGCAAATGCTTCTTCGTTTTCATCGGTCTCTTGGTGAGAGGAAGAGTGAGGGTCACCCTCTAAAGAGGGATGCATGGTTTGGGTTGCCTCAGCAGCAGGACGCTGCCGAGAGAGAGGACTGCAGATGGCAGCGGAGGCTAGTGAAGAAAAAACTAAGGAAAGGCACGCGCAGATCGTTCAAAGGAGCTTCCTCTGATTGAACAAGCAAGGCCAGGGGAGCCTCAACAGCAGGAGGCTACCGACCTAAGAAGCTGCAAGAGGTAGCGACGACTAGGTATTCCGTAGCAGGTCAAGTGCGCGCTTTGGAGATGTAACTTTCATGCCATTGTTATCATTGTATAATTATACTAAAAAAATCTCAGTAGTAAGTTCAGTGGAAACAATAAAGATCATAGAAAAATAGCCATGCACATTAGACACAAAAAATTTCACCTGGGAAACCCAACCTTGGGAGAAAACCCAACAATCTTTTCTAGGAGAAATTGTCTTTTTCAGCGAGGTTACAAATTAGAAATGTCTAGAAATTTGTGCTATTAATCCAAGTCAAATACCACTTAAACCTGGTCAAGCAACTCCAAGTCAACGTTGGTTAAACCATTCAGGATAATCAGAAGTCAATGTTGTTCAAACTTTCAAACTCTGCAGTCGAACCCGCACATGCGAGCTATGGTCAAACAGTCAACATCTCACACGTTCGGCCTCCAAAAGCTGGTCAAACAGTTCAATCAACTACTCGGTCAATTTTGGTCAAACTCATCTTCTTTCTCACACAAGTGGCTGGTCAAACTTGTCCTTCTCTCACATGCGCGGCTAGTCAAACTCGTCCTTCTCTCACATATGCGACTAGAACAAGAGAGATAGAAATGATGATCTCCCGCAAATTTCTCATTAGCTAAATTTCTTCTCCACTTAGAAAAGAACAATGAGCTTGCTATGTTGATTGACTTGTCTCTCACATGTCTGTCTATTTATATAGAGCTCTAATGTGAATGGACACCCATAAAGGTGGCTTTTCACCCCCTCACTTATGGAGCTTACATGACAACTCAACATTAGACTAGGATTGTCAACCCACTAATGGGTAGAAACCCCATTAGATAAACAATTCAAACCTACTCTATAAAATAGATCACTACACCTTAGAGCTAGCAATGTGAGTATTGTGGGCCATTTACCCCTAGCTAAATCAGTATGGCCCCATGGGTAAATGTATCAATCTCCCCTAGTCAAATCAACATGACCCCATGGGAGATGTCTCACCCTAGGGCCATTCAGCCCCGACCAAAATCAGCATGGCCCAACCAAATCAGCATGGCTTCTTTGGGTGAATGTATCATTCCCCCACTAGTCAAATTAGCGTGACCCCATGGGAGAATGTATCATTCCTCCACTAATCAAATGAGTGTGACCCCATGGGAGAATGTTTTCCTGATGCTCCAAAAACATCAACATGGGCCATCTATGCTTGTGGTATCCCTTTCAATGTCATTTGGTCTCCTTATTGGAAAGACTTGGTGTGATAAATTAACATAACTTCTCAATGGTTCAAGGTGCCTAACTATGAAAAAGTTTGAACTAAACTACTCAAAAAGCAGAAAGAGCTTCTTGAGGATGTTTTAGCACCTATTCATAATTCATGGAGTAGCTTTTTGTTAGTTTTTGTAGCATCAAATGGTGGTCTAGTCTCTAAACTTTGTGGAGAGGCTAAAACACATGAGTTCTCCAAAACCCAGTAATAGTTCTTGGAAATTCCACATAGAGATGACTTAATTAAATTAATTGACCATTATTAAAAATTTCATAAGTCTAACTTAGAAAAAATGGTTAATTAATAGTAATTAATTGAGAAAGCTGAAAATTCTCTAGAAACTCACGTGGATTGACTTGGAGATGATCTCAACCATTGATTAAGTTTTAATCGTGACCGTTGGAGTCCCAATTGGAGAATAAGAAGAGGTTGATGGGTAGATGGAGAAGACATGAGTGTAGATACTCAGTGATCTGGGTAGTTCGATTTTTTAGTGCAGGTGATTCAATAAGAGAAATCGAGCTAGTAGATCGAGTAACTGGTGGTAGGGGGGCAGTAGAGCAGTATTCCGGAGGAGATTCTAGTTCTAGAGAGTCAGAAAGAGGAGGCTGAAATTTATCTCTAAAAGGTTGTGCGGGGGCATCGCAGAGCCTCAATTGAGCAGTTCGATTTAATTGAGGAGAAACTCATTTTTAGTTCCAAAGGCCGGGAAGATTTTCCAGAGTGCCGGAGAGATAGTTTCCCAGTCAACAACAAGTAGGAAGACTTGATTTGTAGGAGTTCCGGTCTGAGTGTTTGGTAGTCTGTGCAAGGGAGACATAGGGCTTGTGCAAAACAGAGTGGATGACTTGCTTTTCAGAGGTGGTCTGGTGTCATGATTGCTCAGAGAGAGGGCAAAATCCCTCAATATATTTTTGCTAGTAAATCTCTTGGGTAGAATCGCTAGTTTGGCAACATTTTATTGTACTCAGAAATTCTACTACTGCATAATAATAAAAGCCTTCACTGTTGCACTGGTTTTTCCACATTGGGTTTTTTTGGGGACATTTGTCCAAAAATAACGGTGTCATAACTTTCGTTTGTGTGCTAGCATTTATCAGTTTCCAACATTGTTATTTCCGTAGTGTTTATTCTATTTGTGAAGAAATTGCTTTGTGATTAATTCAATATTAATTAGAAAGTTAATAAACTGAATAATCAGTTAGGAGAATTAATTCCAATTGCTGCATTTCAAGGAATTTTCACACCTTGGGGTTAGCATTATCTCAATTGGATGGATAGATACTACACATAGGCCATTAATTAATATCATTGCTAGTTCAACCAAAAAAGCAATGTTTTTGAAGGCTAAAGATTGTTTAGGGGAGGAAAATGATGCTTTGTTCATTGTTGATATCTTAATCAAAGCTATTGAGCAAGTAGGACCTACTAAAGTGGTGCAAGTTGTCATGGATAATGCACCAGTTTGCAACGTTACATGGTTGATTATTGAGAGCATATATGATCACATTTTCTATACTCCTTGCATTGCCCATAATCTAAATTCAATCTTAGAAGAGATTGATAATAAAGTTCCATGGATCAAGGAATTTACAAGACAAGCAAGGGAGATGATTAAATTTATCACCAATCTCAAGCAATATTTCGTGAATGCTTCAGTTTAGAGTTGTTGAGACAACATATGCCTCAAATTTAATCATTTTAGGATGCCTTGTTGAGGTAAAACAAACATTAATTTCTATGGTTGTGAATCAACTTTGGGTTGAGTGGAGGCATACAAATTCAGAGTGGGGAGCTATAGTGCATAGATTATGTCTTGATGAGGATTGGTGGAGCAGGATAGAATTCTTGCATAGGTTCACATCCCGTACATTTGAGCTTCTTCGAAGTGCGGACATAGACAAGCCTTTTTTGGAAGAGGTTTATGATGGAATGTATATCGTGGTTGAGAAAACCATGGAACTCATTACCCAAGAATCTCCTCAACTTCTATTTGTTGATGCTCATGTTGGGATATAGTGAAGAAAATCATGGTTGAGAGATGGAATGAGTTTAACACTCCATTGCACACTTTAGAACATGCCCTAAACCCAAGATTTTATGATGAAGACCTTATTTATTAGAGCAATGGGAAGAGGAAGGCACCAGATAAGGAGAGGGAATGGGAAATGGAGTGAAAAGAGTCCTTATGAGAATATTTCTAGCTCATTTGCATAGGGAAGTGAAGAAAGAATGTTGAAGCTTATGGTAGCTTAGGAAGGTCTTCTGCATAGGCTTGGTGTCTTAGCATGTGGAAGATGATTTATTGCCTCTTTAGGTGCTTGTTTGATGGAGTAAGTGATTTTTATCTTCTTTTCTAAGTCTAACTTAAGTAAAGTAAAATAATTAAAGTCAGTTAATTATTGTGGACTATTAAGTCAATTCTAAGGGTAAATAAAGACATTATTTAAGTGCCTTAGAAATGATCTCAATCGTTGATCTCCTAGATCTTTAGAAGGGAGATTAACGTCAGGGATTTGGGCTTGACAAAAATTATAAAATAAGCCTAAGGTAGAGGTGAAGATACAAAAACGATTTTTTTCTCTAGAGTGAGAGGCTTAGCTAGATTGTAGTGTAGGGGAGGAAGGGTGTAAGTGGATTTAAGAGCATTTCCAAGAGGTTTAATTGTTGGAGATTGAAGCGAGAAGGAGGTCAAATTGTTGGAGAGTTTGATTTATAAGGGTCATATTCCTTGAGGTGCATACACTGTTTGAGGGGAAGGTGCAGGGCTGAGTTGCTTGTGAGAAGTGGGCCAAAAATATCTAAGCTAAATTTCTTCATAGGTTAATTTCCAGTGGGCCGCCAAATTCTTCTGGTGGGGCCGATTTATAGTTTTCAATCAATGCATCTTTCCTTGTAATTTCTCTGTGGATCGAAACCCTGATTTTTGTGAGATTAATTAATGAAGGAGAATTGTTGTGGGTGTTTATCTTTTGTAATGTGTGATTGATCTCTCTATGATTTTATTTCCGTTGCATATATAAATTTCTAGAAGTTAAAATACCAATGATTTTATTTTTCAACATTTAGGATTTTTTTGGATAATAAAATAAATTTTCGGGAATAAATAATTGCTACAAGAAAATAAATCTTAGCTAGTATTAGGAGGTTTAACATAGTATTAGAGCTCTAGAAGATTTGAAAGAGAGATTTGAGATCACCAGGGTTTGCAATAACAAATTTCTTCTTTTTACGACAACAAAGTTATTTTTAATTTTGTAGTTTGGGTTTTGTGGCCAAGTTACTAGGTCGATTTGTGAAGATGGCGACACTGAGTAGTTTGAGATATAAAAACATGTTGGATGGGGCTGCTAACTTTAGTCCTTGGAAGGAGCGAATAACCTTAGTTTTAAAAATGAATGGTTTGTGGAATTTTGTGAACATAGATATCCAAGCTCCTTTAGATCCAAATCAAGCAGCTAAGCACAATCAAAAGGATTTGAAAGCGATGGGTATAATTTTGGATGGTGTGGGAGATCATATAATTCTTCACATGTTAGGGAAAGATATAACAGGTCTAACTGGTCTTTATCAAAGTACAAGCAAAAATAGGAAGATGGTGTTGCAGGTAATATTAACAGCATTAGGACGAACAACTCTGAGGCTATAACATTTTACCTCACAAGGATCTAACAAGCTTGTGATGTTGGGGAGGCTGTGGATGATTTAGAGATTGTGAAAGTAGCTCTGGAAGGATGTGTGAAGCATTGGACCACCTTTGTGGATGGAATCCTGGCTAGGAAACAACTTCCTAATTGGGATTGGTTGTGGGATGATTTCATCTAGAAGGAGATCTGAGAGAATTCATTAACTGGAGGATAGCAAAGGAGTGGTGAGGAGAAAGAGGAGCTTGCTCTTGCTGCATAAGCGAAAAAGAGCAAAGGGAAAGCCAAGTAGAACCAGAGTGGAGGTGGATCTTTATATGGTAAAAAGGAGAAGGACATGAGCAAAGTCAAGTGCTTTGCATGTCACAAGTTTGGGCATTTTACTAGTCAATGTCCAAAGAGGAAGAATGACAAGGTATACACAACCACAACAACCAGTGCACAGAGAGACAAGTTGACTGAGAAGTTTGAGAGGAACTTCACTTTGGTGCTATGCCATTTTGGAACTATCATGAGAGGTGTCTGATTTGTGGATAGTGGAGCATCTCGTTACATGACAAAATCTCGAGACATTTTCACCAACATGACCAAGGAGCCTAGAGATATAAATTTAGAGCTTGCTAATAATACCAAGTATGCTGTAGAGAGCATTGGTAGCATTAAGTTTCAAATGGACACATGGGGTGTCATGGAGGTGAATGGAGTGTTATTTGTACCGGGTTTGGAGAAGAATCTCCTATCAGTTTTGGCCACGGAGGCCAATGGACTAGAAGTCAGCTTCATGGGAGTTGAAATGGCTTTTGGGCTGAAAGGAGCAGATCCCAACAAGAGGTGAGTAATTGGGATAAGGGAGAAAAATCTCTATTTGTTGAGGGGACAGTTGGTGAAGGCTCTCGTACATGAGAGTCACACCTAGAGTGAGCTTTGGCATATGAGGATGGGACACCTACACTATAGGGCTCTTCCTATGTTATAAAGGATGGTTACAGGTTTTTCCAAAGATTAGGGTGGAGCAAGAGGGAGTGTGCAAAGGTTGTGCATCTGGTAAGCATGCCAAAGCAACATTTCCTCACAACAAGACCAAGTCCAAGGGTGTGTTGGACTTGGTGCATTCAAACATTTGTGGTCCTATGTTAGTGGAATCACTTATGGGGTCATTGTCCTTTGTGACATTGATAAATGATTTTTCGAGAAGACTTGAGTCTACTTCCTAAAGTCCAAGGGTGAGGCCTTCCGTGGATTTCAGGAGTTTAAAGCTCTTGTGGAGAAGCAGACTGAGAAGAGGATTAAGATGTTGATATTGGATAATGGGGGAAAGTATACCTCGAATGAGATCCATGATTTTTGCAGGGTAGTAGGGATCAAGAAGGAGCTCATAGTACCTTACAACCCTTAGCAAAATGGGGTTGCCGAGAGGAAAAATAGGACCATAATGGAGGCAATGAGGGCAATGATGTATGACCAAGAAATCAATATGCTTTTGTGGGCAGAGTCCTGCAATACAACTATGTATTTGCAGAAAGGATTCCTCATAGAGTGTTGGAGGATAAGACTCATGAGGAAATGTTCACAGGAGTGATGCCAGAGATAAGTCATCTGCGCATCTTTGATAGTCTAGTAACTAGTTTATGTTCACACTCTTATGGAGAAAAGGACTAGGTTGGAGCCCTTGTCAGAAAGGGGCATATTTGTGGGTTACAGTGAGGTCTCAAAGGCCTATCGAGTCCACATTCCAAGATAGAGTTATCGTCAGTTGAGATATCAGATTTTAGGAGGGAAGGATATTTAGGAGGTCTCATGAGAAAGAGCCAGTAGGTAAAGGATCAGGAGCAAGAGGCTCCTAAGGTTGAGCATGGACCAACAACATCAACAGTAGGGACATAACCTGTAAATATGGAGGAGGAGTGAGTTGTTTCTTCGAGCTATACCAAGAGGGGACGATGGTGGGCTGAACAGACCTTGAGGGATGTTGAGGAGCATTTAGAGAATACTAGCAACACCTTTAGGCAGAGCAAACCACTAGTGATATTTTCTAGTTATTTGGCCTAGTCGAGCAACATTGGTGAGTTTGAGCTTTCCACTTTTAAGGAGGATGTAGATGTGCAGGTCTGGAGGGATGTCATGGTGGTGGAGTATAGCTCTATCATGAGGAATGATGTGTGGGACATGGTGTTGTGATTGGAGGGAATGTCTGTGGTCACTTCTCGATGGATCTTTAAGGTCAAACATGTAGCTTATGGTAGTGTCAAGAAGTACAAAGTGAGGTTCATGGTGAGAGGGTTCTCCCAACAGGAGGGAGTGGACTACAAGGAGACATTTACACTTGTTGTCATACATGCATCAATTAGAGTAGTCATGCCCATTTTTTCAGAGATGGGGTGGAGGATACATCAAATGGATGTGAATACTGCTTTCCTCAATGGGGTGATTGAGGATGAGGTGTATATTGTGCAACCTCAAGGCTTTGAGACACATGGGAGAGAGTCTAATGTATGTAGGTTGAAGAAGGACCTTTATGGGTTGAAGCAGGCTCCACGTGCATGGTACGCCAGGATCGATGGATATCTTCTTGTTTTGGGCTTCACCAAGAGTGAGGCAGGCTCCAACTTGTACTATGTACTTCTTGAGGGTGAGCTGTTCATCGTGGTACTTTATGTTGATGATCTTTCTTTGACAGGATCAAAGAAGCTCATAGGCATGTGTAAGGAGGATCTTGCCTGAAAGTTCGAGATGGAGATTGGCTTGATGCATTACTCTCTTGGATTAAAGGTGTGGCAACATCCAGAAGAGATTTTCCTTAGGCAGGGCAAGTACGCAGTTGAGATGTTGAGGTTCAGGATGGAGGATTGCAAGCCTATGTCTACACCGATGATCAATAACTTGAAAAAGTTGAGTGCTTCTGAGGGCTAGTTGGTGGATCCCACACTGTATAGGCAACTAATAGGTTCCTTGTTGTATCTAGTCAACACCAGACCAAATATCTATTTTGCTGTGAACATGTTCAACCAGTTCATGGCAGAGCTAAGACAGGTTGATTAGGTGGCAACAAAGCATGTGTGGAGATATCTACAAGGTATAATGGACTTTGAACTCATATATGTTGGAGTTGGTGGAGTGGAGTTGCAGGGGTACACAAATTTTGATTGGGTTGGGAGTGCTGTGGACAGAAAGACTATGTTTGGATGTTGTTTCAACTTGGGATCAACTATGATCTCATGGCAAAGTAGAAAGTAGCAATCAATGACACTTAGCTTCGTAAAAGCAGAGCACATGGCAATAGTATGGCGAGTTGTGAGGTAGGATGGCTTCACAACATGCTTGCAGGATTATTTGGTCTTGAAATGGTGCCAACAATGATTCACTGTGCCAATTAGAGTTGCATCAAACTCTTTGAGGATCTTATGTTTCATGACCGCTCTGAGCATATCAAGATCAAATATCACTTCATCAGAGACAAAGTCTAGAGAGGTGTTGTGATATTGCAGTACATTTCCATAGAGGAGGAGGTGGCAAATATTCTCACTAAGTCTCTCGTGAAGGGGAAGCTTGTGAAGTACAGAGACATGCTGGGGTAGTGGAAAATCCCTTCCTTGCTCGGAGGGAGTGTTGAAGCTTATGGTAGCTTTGGAAGGTCTTTTGCATAGGCTTGTTGTCTTAGCATGTAGAAGATGATTTATTGCCTCTTTAGGTGCTTGCTCGATGGAGTAAGTGATCTATTTATTCTTTCCTAAGTCTAACTTAGGAAAAGTACAATAATTAAAGTCAATTAATTATTGTGGACTATTAAGTCAATTTCGAAGGAAAAATAATGAAATTATTTTAGTGTATAAGAAATGGTTTCAACTGTTGATCTCCTAGATCTTCTAAAAGGGAGATTAGGGTTAGGGATTTGGGCTTGATGAATATTATAAAATAAACCTAAAGGATAGGTGAAGATACAAGTGGAGACAATAATTTTTTCTCTAGAGCGAGAGGCTCAACTAGATTGTAGCATAGAGTATGAAGAGTGTAGGTGGATTCGAGAGCATTTACAGGATGCTGAATTGCTGAAGTGAGTAGGAGGTTGAATTGTTGGAGAGGCCAATTTGCGAGGGACGAATTCCATGAAGCGTAGAGGTTGTTCGAGGGGAAGGCGTAGGGCTGAGTTGCTGGTGAGAAGTGGGCTGAAAATCTCTAGTCCGAATTTCTTCAAAAGCTAATTTCCAGTGGGCCAAAATCCCTAAGGCTGAATTCTTTCAGTGGGGTCTAGTTACAGGGTCTGGTCAATGCATATTTCCTTGTAATTTCTTTGTGGGTTGAAACCCTTATTTTCCTGAGATTAATTAGTGAAGGAGAATTGTTGTGGGTGTTTATATGTTGTAATGTGTGATCGATCTCTCTCTGGTTTTATTTCTATTGCATATATAAATTTATAGAACTTAAAATACCAATGATTCTATTTTTCAACAATTCATAATTTATTTGGATAATAAAATTAGTTTTCGGGTATAAATAATTGTTGTGAGAAAACAAATTTGGGTTGGTATTAGGAGCTTTAACATTTGCTAGTTTTGCTGTTGGTTTGGATGTGTATTCAAATATTACAACTTTGGATGAGAGGAGCACCATGAGTGTAGTTAGATGGTGGATTTGTCATGGAGCAAGTGGTGTACGTCTGTAAAGCATTTCCATTTGTATTCTTTCACAGGTGGCTAGCTCATCATCAACAAAAAGAAATTGGAGCACCTATATTTTTATTCATTTAAAGGAGTGCAACAGGGTGAGTTTGCAGAAGGTTGAGGATCTTGTTTATGTACATTCCAACCTTTGCCTCACATCTCATAGGGCTCCAGAGTATAGAGGAGGGCCTTGTAAAGAATGGGATGTGGATCCTGAATGTCCTGACTTTGACATCTCTCTTGCTTCATTGAATATTGGTAAATCTAGAAGTGGAATTGGAAATACTTCTACAAATCCACATTCCACTGCTGAATGCGCCTCTTCTTCTATTTTCTATGATGAATATGAAGAATAGGATGATGACTATTAACCTTGGCCCTTTAGGCTTTACTAGTTTTTATGTTCATTGTTCATAGTTCATACATGTAACATTTTAGCCTTAAGGCTCATATATAGAGGCTAATTTTGGATATATAGCCTCATTTATAAATAATAAAGCCCGTTTTTGAAGTTTATTGCTTGCATTATGTTACCTGTATGATGTATCACTTGTCCAATTTATTCTATGTTTCTCATTTAAATATTCTTGGACCTTGGCATGTGCTCATTTATTCTTGAATCTTGAATCTATATTTGTATTCTCAATTATAATTTTAAAAAGTAAAACTTGAATGCTTTCTTTTAAAGTTACAGTATAATTTTATGAAATATATATATATATATATCCAGCATTTCCCAGTTTCCTAATTTTTTGGGGTCACATTTCTAGCATGTTCCTGTCTCAGATACATGTTCCTATTTCCACATATCCTGCAGCTTAGTTCTAAATATGCTCTTCTCATAATAACAAGCCTGTGGTAATATGCTTAGAATGCTGTTAAAGGATTACCGTTTCAATGGTTATAATCTGCTCTAAATGTACAGTGGCAAAAGTGTTTTAAACACTGCATATTTACTATTTTTCTGTGTTTTACAGATGGGGATGACCATCGTTGCATCATACAATTTCACATTCTAATCACATAAGGGATCTCTGTTTTCATGTTGAAGAATTTACATTGAATATCACTGTTGAATAATATAAGTATGTTCCCTTTGAATGGTATAACTCTGCTGTCATACACTATAAGCCTGCTGTTCTCATCTTTCTCTAACAGTGACAGTACTTTTGGCATTATCTTGGCATACCATTACAAACACATAACTCTTGTCATACATCTCTTGATGATAATAACAATTTTGATACAATGTTTTTTCTTTTCATTGAGCATGACCATCATCTAGCGTCCAAAACTGCTGCTTTATTACACCCTCATTGCACATTTTAGATACCCCACTGCATGTGCAATATACTAATAATGTTGCAATGCACAATGTGATCAGTACTTCACCATTTGAGGTGTACCTTAGATTCCTGCCTAAGTGTCCGTTAGCTATGTTGGGTCCCAATCCAAGGCAACAATGAGAAAGGAGGTTGATGCACGTGGGCAAGTAGTAAGGTTCATTGTTGACACCCCAAAAATACTTGATCATGTTCATGAAGCCTTGCAAAAGAGTCAACAGTAGCATAAGGTTAGACATGCTCAACATCACATAGGTCATCGATTTCACACCGGAGACAAAGCATTAGTGATCTTCAGAAATAGTGCTTAAAGGAGAATGAGAGGAAGCAAAAAGCTCTGATATATGGTCCATAGAGAATCGTCCAGTAGATTTGCGAGAAGGCATTTAAGTTGGATTTTCCATTGTGCATTGGGATCCATCTACTGTTCAACACAGTCTATAGCTTTTATTGAAGCTCTACAAGCCATCCATGCTTGATGAAGATGAAGAGTCAATTGCATCATTCTCTGTAGAATTTGTCTTAATTTTGCCACAACAGTGGAAAATGACATAGTTCTGTAGTGCAAAGAATAGGTAACCAAATAGGGAACTGTGCATCTTTATAAGAATGAGCTCAGAGGAAAACTGCCCTTGATCAAATCAAATATAGAAGAAGCTTCCTCAACTGCAGGACAGTTGTGGAGTACTGACAACTTCGAAGTGGGGGTTTTTATTTTAAATGAGATCAGAGGTTGACTGTGTCTATGATAATCTGAATTTTCTGAGAAGAAGTTCAACAAAAAATTCGTTGCAGGATGACCACTATTTCAGAAGTGAGTTGTGCAATGATAGGCACAAGTCACATATCATAGTGAACATTCCTCGTGCAATTTCAGAGTGATAGCAGTCACTGTGTCAGAGGATGTGCTAAAAGTTGGGTCAATTACTCATGTAGTGACCCAATTGTGGCAGACTATTGTAGGTATTGCAACAGAACAATGTAAAGTGCATTGGCAGTTAGACAATGAATCAGAAGATCACGCGGTTTTCCAACTGTCACAAAGGATTGTCTTTCATTGACCCTGTGTTTTCCTCTTTCCAAATTTTTAATATTGTTGCATTATACGGAATATGAACAGATGAGACTAAACACTTTGTCCTCCCTTAGCTAAGCTATATATATTGAATATGACATTAAATATGGGTTTCTGATACTTGGATGCTTCATGTTGTTCATATAATGCACATTTTCTCCATTGATAAACAGCAGAGTTGATTTGCTGCCATTTATAAGTTGTGCCAATTATTGATGCTATTTATGGTGAAATAAACTTTCTGCAAGTTGTGTTGTGGTTGTGCATTTTGTAAATGTATTCCCCATTTGGATCAATGAAATGTACCCAAGAGATGGTATGTTTGAGAGATTGTAGTATGTAAACCTGTATATGCCATATGGGCAGCCTGCCTTTAGTTAGCCATCTGTTTTATTATTGCTGTAGCATTAGTAAAATATTTTCTCATGTTCTCTCCACCATTGTGTTTAACTTGTATGTGCACATGCATTCTTTTAGAAACTAACATCAAGTTCCTTGCTCTGGTTTTCTCCTTGGAATATGTATTCATGGGAAGTACTTTTCATGCTAAATTTGTTGGAGATGAGGAGAGATCGTAAGGTTCTTGTAGGATGACCAGAGGATGCTATAAACATTCCAAGCTATCCAAAAATGGCAGTTCCACTAGAGAAACATGTCTTTATTTTTTGTAAAACATAGATCAATTTTTAATTCTTGTAAGCTATTGTGGACAAATTCTTCTTTGGTTTTCTTGTATGAACAAGCTATGGCTAGTTTGTTGGTCGACTTTTGGTGAATTTCTTTGAAATTGTGCGTGCTGCTTGAATGAACAATCTGAAACTACTTTTCTTTTCACCAAGACACAGAATTTCTCAACAATAGAAGCAGAGGAATTAAAAACAGAGATAAAGACACAATTACACAAGAAACAATAAATTTTTCTAGGGAACCCAACTTTGAAAACCCTCTGCTATGCTGTAGAATTTTATTGACAGAGTTTGAGCAAATCGATTTCTTTACAAGGCAATCTGATTCAATAGAGAATACACTTATCTCACTGCTAAACTAGCTTGAAAACTTCCCTGCAAGAAACCTGACCCAGCTCCTGAATCCTTGTGCTGTCTGGCTCCTTTTTTCTAGCGCTGGAAATCCCTATTTTCTAGTGCATATCTGAGCCCCTATTTTGTCGGAATTCTCCTAATTCCTAGCGCACTTCCACAAGGAAATTCTCTGTCTCAACTCTGCATATAGGCTGCTCCTTGGTATACTGTTCCACCACAAGCTCTCTTCACACAACCTGGTGCAATTTCTCACAAACCCGTGAGCTTTTGTCTTGTATCACAACCTTGTGCACACAAAACAATTGATTGAATTCTATGCCTTCATCCCCCTTTTATGTTATTCAATCATGCTAAATCTGTCAAGTGTATTTTTAGAAGTTGGACCTGTGATTGATTTTTTAACTGAGTCAATCTGACTCTTCTAACTCGTCTTGCCTCAATCGGAAACTGAAGCTCACTAACTCGTCCACTTCCAAACTAGAACTTGCACTTGGAGACCGACTCAACTGCCTCTCCAACTCTGTGCATGAGTCGAACTAACTCATCCTTTGCTAGAACTCGTACTTGACAAAAGAAGACACCTTGTGGTCTTTCTTGACTTTTCAAAACTCCCTCTTAGCGAGGAAGGTGCTTCTGGAAGAACCTCGTCCACCTGGATTTGTCTCCAACACTATCACATTCTCCGTTGCTACAACTACTCCCTTTGAACTAGAGGACTTCCCTGCTTTCTTCTGTCGAATCTGATTTGAAAACCTGTTCTTTCGAACCATGCTTTGCAAGCCCATCACTTCAGTCATAAGTGCCAACTCCTCTAGCTGCATACATGCCATCATCTCCTAGCTCAATCTGAAACTGCGTGTCCTTCAGGTGGCTGAAATACTTCTTGTTCTCGGTCATGTGGAAGGATACTCCTGAATCAATTTACCATACACTGTTGTTTGCTGAGCTTGCCACGCAAGCAATCAATGAGAAATCTCTCTCGCACTGGACAGAAAATGCATCTACCTCTGCTAATGCAGCTACATGATCCTTCCTGGACTCCTCATTCTGATTAGGACACTTAGTGGCATAGTGTCCAAACTCATGGCAATGGAAGCACTTGATCTTGCTTAGATCCTTCTTCTTCTTCTCGCCCTTCTGACTGGACTTGGCCTCTCCTTGGCACTTCTTTCTTTGGCCTTGCTACCTGTGTTTGCCAGGGAAAAGTTCTCCTCGTCCAATGTCATAGCTGATCTACCATCTCTAGTCTCTCTCCGAATTTCCTCTTGAATGGCATCAGTCCATAGCCTTTCCGAACTGGGAAACTTTTCTTTGCCACTTATTGGATCTTGGAAACCATACCAAGACTCGTGAAGTCCTAGAAGAGCAAAACTCACAAGGTCATGCTTTGGTACAGTCATGCTCACATCACCCAACTCATCTCATTCCTGAGTGAACCTTGACAAATATGTGATGATGGGCTCTTCAGCGCTCATCCGGATACTCCTTAGCTTCTCCTTATGAGCAAGCTTCCTGGTATCAATGGTACTATGATATATATCTAAGATAGTTTTGAACATCTCAAAAGTTGTCTTCTTCTTATGGATATGAGGAGCTATATGATGTTTGACCCCTTCTAGAATAATCCTCCTCACCTTGATATCATTCTTAGTACGCTGGGTCAACTGTTGGGGATCTTGTGGTTGTGGTATAGCCTGCTTCACAAATTCTCCCACCCCATTATCCTCCAAAACTATCATGATCTTTCCTTTCCATGAGATGAAGTTAGAGGCTCCATCTCAACTGTGGTCTGATCTCAACCCTTGGAATGCCATTCTTCTTACCTAGAGAACTCTCCTTCACAAACTGATCTCTATCCTTCACAAATCTGATCAGCTATGTTCTTCAAAAGGATTGCCCTCTTCACTGTCGCAAGCCTGCTCCTTGTTGACAGTACTAAGGCACACACAAGTAGCCTTCTAAGCAGTGATTTAACTCCACAAACGACCCTGTTTCGTACCTTTGCATTGTTCTGAAGTGATATGCTGGTCCTGTTCAAAATCTGAGGTCACAAAAGGCCTCCTTTTAGGTCTCGACCTCTCTAGACTTCTTTACACAGACCCAGAATTATTGCTGCCTCTCCTGGCAGATGATCCAAGGCTTGTACTAGCCTCTTTCTAGGTTCAACCTTCTCCCAAAAATACCCAGAATAGAACCTTACCATCCCTTTATCCCTACATGGACTCCTGAGGCTATTTGGGCCTCTTTTCCCATAGACTAGGGCTTCGGCCCTCCACCTACAACCACAGACTTAAATCTCTGCGCACATGCCCCTTTGTCCCTTCTCCGTGAGCTGCTATTTGTGTAGATCTGTTCTCTGATACCATGTTGAATTTCCTTGAAATTCTGCTTACTGCTTGAATCAACAATTTGAAACTATTTTTCTTTTCACCAAGACACAAAATTTCTCAACAATAAAAGCAGCAGAATTAAACACAGAGATAAAGACACAATTAGACAAGAGACAATAAGAGACGATAAATTTTTCCAGGGAACCCAATTGGGAAACCCTCTGCTATGCTGTAGAATTTTGTTGACAGGGTTTGAGAAAATCGATTTCTTTACAAGGCGATCTGTTTCAATAACGAATACACTTATCTCACTGCTAAACTAGCTTGAAAATCTCCCTGCAAGAAACCCGACCCAACTCTTAAATTCTTCTGCTGTCTGGCTCCTATTTCCTAACGCTAGAAATCCCTATTTCCTAGTGCAGATCTGAGTCCCAGATTTCCTAGGAATTTCTCCTAATTCCTAGCACACTTCCACAAAGAAATTCTTTGTCTCAACTCTGCGTACAGGCTTTTCCTTGGTACGCTGTTCCACAAGAAGCTCTCCTCATACACAACCTGGTGCAATTTCTCACAAACACATGAGCTATTGTCTTGTCTTACAACCTTGTGCACACAAAACAATTGATTGAATTCTGTTCCTTCATCCTCCTTTTATGTTATTCGATCATGCTAAATCTGGCAAGTGTATTTTAGAAGTTGGAGTTGTGATTGATTTGTTAACGGAGTCCAACGGACTCTTCTAACTCCTTCTGCGTCAATTTGAAACTAAAGCTCACTAACTCATCCACTTGCAAATTAGAACTGGCACTTGGAGATCGACTCAACTGCCTCTCCAATTCTGTGCATGATTGAAACTAACTCATCCTTTGCTAGAACTCGTACTTGACAAAAGAAGACACCTCTGTCTTCCTTGACTAAGGCACAAGTCAGGAAGAAGACCACCTTTGCTACACTTTTCAACAACTTTTTGATGAATTTTTGTTAGATGGCATGATGGCCCTCTATATGACGATTTGGGAAAACCCCATGATATCATTCGTACTATGCTCAATTTTTATGAATAGCATTTTTGGGTACTATTTGATGTATACAAGTAGATTTTATTCTGGAAATTCTAAGAGTTAAGAGAGATAGTTCTTCATGTTACTATAAAATGCACCAAGCGGGGGGGTGGGAAGAGGGGTGGGGGGGCGAGGGCGTTGCATTCCTGGCAGAAACCCAGCTCAAACCAAAACCACACCAGAAGCTTGTTTATGGTGTCCTTTTCCAATTTCTGGACAAGAAACCTGTTTCTTGAGAAAATATTGACATTTATGTTGGCCATTTTGCAGTTCTAGTGTAAGACTTTATTATTGAATTCTAAATCACACTATCTCCATTTTGGTACCTGCGTGAGTAGTTCATTGGCATGTGAGAGAGGTCGAGTGGAGTATTCCTTAATCCATTCGCTAGGGAGGAATTTCCTAACTTCACAAAAGGCTCAATATTTGTTATGTTCACTCAAATCAATGTTATTAGAACCAAACCGATTATCAAACTGAAAAACCCCAAAACTGGGAACTGGGCCAGAACCGAACGAAAAACCAGTTGACCAAAAAATACATGAACATTCAAATTTTGAAGAACAACACACACACACATATATATTGCAAGGGTGCATATAACCAAAATATATCTTTGAATAAAAATAAATATATAATAGGCCCTAGATGACCTCGAGTGCAAAAAATATCATGCTACAACAAATACGTACATCTTATCAAAATGATTTCCTATAGTGGGATCCTTATCATCAATATCACCCTCTAAGCATTAAAACAAGATACAAAATGCTTAACACGTCAAATTGAGATTTTGTTAGAGCGATGGGTAATTTTTACTAGGGTCATGACCAAGGAATTCAACTATCAATGCCATCATTATTGAGGTACATAGAGGGCTTGGTGCTCTGGATTAAATGCTAGTTCCATACCCTCATGATAGAATATGATGGAAGCATTGCAAGCCCCCCAATCCTGAAATCTTGAAAACTGTTAAGTCTGTTGGATTTTGAGTGGGATCTAAAATTCTACTTTCTCCATATGAAAGAAATCAAATCTATTTGTAATCACTCTCAAACATTCTGAAACCATTAATAGTGATGTTTTCGTTTTCATCCTTTTATTCTAAAAATTTAACATTATCATTAATTACATAGCATTAGTTAGGGCCGCCCTAGGGTTGGATATTAGGTTGCCTCACTTATAAATCATTTTTTTGTTTCTGTTTGTTTTGTTTGTGTTACGAGAGTCCTTAGTCACATTGTATGGAACAGAACTAGCTGGTTTGGTGAAGAAAGTTTGGTTTGGCACTGAACTACCTGGCTCCATACACAAACTAGCTGGTTTGGCACCAAACCAGCCTTTTCAGGTTCGGGGCAACCAATTGGACGAGTCTTTTGGATTCCTCCAAAATGGTCAGGCCAACTGGTTTTGGTTCGGCTCTGATAACACTGGTTCAAAAACAGACTACCTGGCTGCATCCACTAAGACACGGGCTTATCATGGTTCTTAGAATGATGTTGCTGATGGTGTTGCAGCTAATGCAAAAGAGATGCTAGAATGCCATAATTATGGTACTACTAATCTGGGGCTTGTTAGTGCCAACGGATGAAATGGAACCTGAATATTGTTCTATTTGTGAATTGAGTTGTCATTTATGGATTGCAAATAAACTGGTATTTGCATTGTTGCAAACATTCTGTTATGAATATGAATTATTCTGTTAAGGATGGCCCATTTTTGTTATAAACATGAATATAACATCCATTTTTGATTTTAAAAATTGGATGGCTTTATAATTTTATTTCTTATTGCATTAACACATGTTTTGAAAACCCCTACAATGTTTCTTATTGTGAAACATATGGATTTCTGTTTCCTATTCTGAACCCATTTCGTTTTTCTTTTCACATTTCTTGTTTTAGGTAACATGGATGGTGCTGTTATGATTTTGTTAATAACAAGAAAATACCAATTTTGAGATAATTTAACTCCAATTCTACACGTGCCTCTCTTTGTTGAACTCTTGCTGAAAACTTGGTATTATATGTTCGTTAGCTAAAAAATCTATATTCATGACGCAGATACCTATACAGGGGCCTTTCAACCGGAGATCGACCAACATGTGATCAATGTCTTCGTCTGCATGAAAAGCTGACAGAGAAAGCAGGTCTGGGGTGTATTGTACGTGCCCTTGCGGATACTGCAAACACTGTTTAACTTCCTTCAGAAAAAATGATTTTTTGTGGAAGTCTCAATTAGATACATTCGTTAGCACTTGTTTAATTATATTTTTTACCTTGTTTCTTTGAAGGTCCTCAGCAATACTTCATACCTTTTACCGTTATATTATTCATCCAATAATTTGCTTTTATCAAAATCGATGTGTTGTGGTCCAGAAGGCAGAAGTACTTCTTGACATGGTAATGGGTATATTGTGGCATCACTCTTGTTCAATGAAAAGACTTTTGAGGCAGACAATGATTTGAATCACTATCCGAAATGATTGAATCACTATCCGAAATACTTCACTTTTTTATTGCTTCTAACATAGCATGAAATTTGTGTTGCCTAATGATATTTCTCAACCTTTGCTGGGCTTAACATTTTGATGTTGGCATTTTCGCGTACTTCTGTGAACAAGACAGTTTATATAACATCTATGCATTATTGTTTTTTCTCGTTGTGTTGAAATTTGACCTTTTCTGCTTATTTTTTGAAATTCATAAAGCTCAGTTTTTTTAAAACTGAGTTTTCTCTCAAATATGGTGTCATGTAAACTTCACATTTGGACTGCAGGTAGCTCTTGCTTAGATGCTTGATCCCTTCAAAAAGTGGCACATAATTCCTTTCATACTAAGTTATCACATCACTAATATTTATGTTAAGCTTTGCTGATTTTTCTAGGGTTCACAGAAACTAGAAAACAATTTCGTTCAACAGATTACTACTTCCAATGATCAGTGAGCATCAATAACATTCAATATAATTAAGCAGTTATACAGAGGAAAATTTCAACCATTAAACATGACAAGAGCATTCGAAAATAACCATGAGGCAGTGAGACAAGAGACACAGAAATTAGGCCTGAGGCCAGGGCAAAATCCACAAGGGGAAAACCCATAAATCTTTCCTTGTGAGAGAAAGAGTTCAAAGTTCATCAATACATCCAGAAATACAAACATAATAGCTGACCAGAAACAAGAGCCAAGTCTTCTTGAGATTTTTGGCCTCCTCCTTCCTACTTCGCTAGAACAAAGACAGAATAATAGATCTTCGATGTGCCAAATGAGGCGGAGAGGCTCACATATTTATAGTCTTCCAAAGGGGGTTGAATGGGTGCCTCTAAAGGGCCCAACGGGACTTAAACAATAGGAGGCTGACTTGAGGTATTTAGGAGGCAAAATTTAAATTCAAATTTTCTATTTCTTCACATGATGAAAATGCCGACCATGAATACCATATTTCCAACACTCCCTCTTAGCAAGGGAGGTACTTTTTGTTGGAGAATACAATGGGGCAGTTATTAAGTCAATTTCTCCTTAACTTTAATAATTGCTTGTGAACTTTATTTATCTTCTTGTGTTTCTTTATTAGATCTTTTCATCAAAAAATTATCAAGAGCAAAAACAATAAAGACAATGAACACAAGTATTAGTTTGGAAGCTAGGGAAAAACCTTTTAAGGGGAAAGGCCAAAAAATCTCCTCTTCTTATAGAATTTGCTTCAAATGAGATAACCAAGACCCAAAACCCTAGACAAGTCCTCATTTAAGCACCAAGTCAACCCTTCCAGTTAGGTCAAAGATCAACCAAGTCAACAAGTATCTGCTTCTACCAACTTCCAGCTTTAGCTTTAGCCTCTAACTTCAAGTCTGCAATTTTGGTTCCTTAGAACAACATAAGCACTTCCTTCTAGCACATGGCAATATTCCAAGAGCTTCTTCCTCGAGCAAGATTATGTCTCCTAGTCAATGAGAGTCAAAGCGAAACCTAGGCAATATTTCAGCCTTCCTGCAACTTGGATCTGAAAATTTCGGCCTCTTGCAACTCTAACTGCAATTTTGGGCCTGCAGAAACCCTAACCCTCACACGTGTCAGAGAATATAGCCCAAAACAGATTTTCCTTGTTCTTTTAGACTTCTTCTTGCTTCCTTGATCTTTGCTCTAGCTTCCTTGATCTTCCTTGCTCTAGATCAAACTTCTTTCTTGAGAGATTGGATTGGTGATGAAGGAGGTCAAAGCTGCTTGTATATATAGCCTTTCCAAGAGATTGAATAACCTCTTCCGGGTTGATTTGTCACTAGTAGGGCCGACTTATGGTAGGAAACTTGTAGAACTTTTTAGACTCATAATTAATTTCTTTTACATATTACAACTTGCCCAATAGGGCTTTATACAAATGATTTGACTCAAGAAAAATGTTCTTTTGACATGACAATCCCTAGAAGCATGAAGAACATGCTTGACCTAGATGACCATTAAATTGGAGAATGAAACCCATGCTTAAAATAATATTTTTCTTTCTTCTTTTTCTTGTAATATAAGATATATACAATGACATGAGTATATTGACAATTTTGAAGATCGAAATTAGTTACATTTTCCAACACTCCCTCTTAACTAGGGAGGTATTCATAATTGTATTCCTGGAACAAGGTTATTCTCAAATTGAAGTGTTCTCATAAGAAGAGTCGGATTGGTAAGACATCATTAAGCATCAAACATCATGAACAACATTGTCAACATTGTAAGGCTTTAATTTTGACAGGTTCTTTCTTATACAAGAGCATAATGCTAGGAGGCTTTACGTGAGATACCACACTACCTCTACAAGGTACATATCCCATCTAAATTTTCACTAGGTATGTCCTTTTAGGACTATTCTTATCTTGGATTCCCAATCCTCAAAGAGTATTGATCCTCTTCGACCACTCTTTTTTTGGATACTTGTCCAATCCTCAAAGAGTGTTGGTCCATTTCCTACCTTGAATTTTTTCAATCCTCAAGGAAATCACAGATGCTTATCCAATCCTCCATTCTCCATTCTTCCTTCATGACCTTCACTTAGACATACGACTGTTAGTCCTGGTCAAGTGCATGACACACAAAGTAGAGAATACAAATGCGATGTTCATCATCACTCCCTTTCAACCAAAGAGGAAATAATCTTTCCCTCTTGATTATGGAATTGATCCTTAATCTTTTTCATACATTCAAGGAGACTCCTTTTACTCCCTCTCAAATATAGAGGAGATTCTTAACTTCCTTTCAATTGGGAAGTCATAACCATAGTCTCTTTAGCTTGTTTCCATAGGTTTATCAACTACCATTTCTTCATGGAGATAGATGCATGGTTCTTTCCTTTGTATCTTATCATATTGAGCTTTCTTTCTTCCTGCATGTTTTGGAGCCATCTTCTTCCTACATGTTCTAGAGCCATCTTCTTCCTTTAATCTTGTGATAGGTTCAGACCATCAATCTGTTGAGAATTCAATAGTACTATGATTATGATTAATTCTCTTTACTTGATAACTACTTGTGATGTTCTTTTACTCATTAGCTTTGTTACTTATTATTATATTTGTGAATCATCAAACAACTACCAAAACAAGAAGAATAAGAACACAAAATATACGCTGCAAGCTAGGGCCAAAACCTCTACACTTGAGATTAAAAGCCACAATCTCTTCTCTTCCTTATAGATTCTTCAATTGACGAATTCCAAGACCTTAAGACTGACTTCAAAACCCTCCAATACCAAGACCAACCTCTTTGGATGATGTGCTAATCTTGATCCTGCCAAACCCAGTCAAATCTCTTCCAGTAGCACTTCTTCAGCCTCCACTGCAAACCTGCAAATTCCCCCCCCCCAACAGTTGTTTCTGCCACACATGTGAGCTTCGATCTAACTTCTGAGCCTACCTTTGACCTCGCTTAACTTTTCTTTACTTCAAGAGCATGAGGATTGCCCTTGGTGACCTCTGCTTGACCTACTTGTCTCCTTTTCTCCAAGGTCGAACTTGAAGATAGAAACCATAGGTCTTATTGCAGAAACCCTAGTTCTCCTTAGCACGTGTGAGAGAAAATAGCCCAAACAAAAGATCCTCTTTGTCTTCTTCTTCTTTTGCTGGCTTCTCCTTTTTCTTACTTCGCTAGAATGAGTGGTGAGTGAATGTGCTTCAAGTAGAACAAGTATTTATAGGATTCTTCAAGGGTGGACGTGGCTCTTCCTTTAGGCCGACTTGCCAGCTGCCATGCCTTCTTGGTCTTGGTGGGTATCTGGACACTTTTTAAGACAAAAATAATTTTCTTTACAAGTTACAATGTGCCTAATGGGGTCTTCAACTTATGACAATGACTCTTTTGACTTCTTACCTAGGTGTTGTGCCCTACAACAACCCCCCATTTCATATCATTATTATCCCAAAACTATAATGTGAAATGGGTCCCTTTTTAATTTTAATTGGTATCAACTTAGTCTCATTCAAAAAGGTCCGAAATAATAAAATAAAACATTACTAAACCTTTTTGATAAACCAATCAAAGGCCGTATATATAAATGATTAATCTTTTATCATTGCGATAAAGCGATCACAAGATCGCATATCGCAATGACAAGGGAAACACAACTTAAGGACCCATTGGTTTTCTCCGATGCGAAATAGGCTATCGGATATCAACAATAATAAGCTGGCGCAATAAAACTCCCTCTCGCTCCGATGTGATGCGATATCGCTATCGGCGATCGGCGAATTACAATGCATGCTTTTAAAGTGCCCCAGTCAATACTCCCGACGTGATGCGATATTGCTATAGGCGATCGGGGATTCCAAATGCAACCGGTATAACGATTTAAGATTTCCCCGATGCCCGAGAGCGATAAAGCCAAAAGCATGAATTTCAAGGAAAATCATAAAGCGGGTTTATTACGATTAATTCGTATTAAAAGCCTTATCTTCCGAAGAGCCATTCATCCGCGCTCAACCGCCAAAATATCCAAGGCACGCTTCAAATAAATCATTCGGCCAGTAATCGAAATGATGGGCGTTTAAAGGATTGACATGTCTTAACGGCCATTTAATGAAACAGTAAGCCTAAAATCTTTTCACAGATTGTATCCGAGGCCACCTTATGTTAATCATTCATCATGCATTTATCGATATATATCTCACTCATATTCGATGTGCGCTATCAATTTTCTGTATTACGTTTATTATCATTCCTATGCAGAATTCTTCCAAAGTAACAGCTTCAAGCAGAATGGGGAAGAAGTCCAAGAAAACTGCAATTTCTTCCGCTTCGCCGGCTACAGGGCAACTCATCGTTGATCCAGGAACTAAAAAGAAAGGATTAATATCGGATACCACATGCCTAAGCCTCGCTAGAACTACTTGGCAAGGTACCTATAACTTGATTGAAGCCGAAGGACCAATGATGACAGTAGTACAAGCCTCAGCAGATAGCAATCGCAAATCTGATGCTAATCTAAAGGATTTAGCCAACTCTTTTCTTCATCGGATAGCAGCTCGGGAACAAATCCTCCCATATACAGATGTGGTGAGATGGGCAATTAAGGAAATCCCAATCATAGACAGAACCTTCAGCACCAGAGATGGGAGAATTTTCGGTTCCTTTCAAGCTGAGGATTTGAGGCAAATGTATCATTTACCTGTGCCAGAGAAGAAGTATAACACGGCATTTCTGGAGAAATTCCGAGCTGAGAACGAGACTGAATCCGAACCCATTCGGGATTGGAGACAAAATCCAGCAAAACACAAGCACGAATCTTCGGGTAAGTACTCGGTCGATTCTCTATGCTCTCCTTATTGCTATGCTGGGATAACGATGTGTAGGTTGTGGGGATTACATGATTCCGCTAATTTTACTATAGAAATGGTTCCCTTGATGGAAGCGGCATGTAATGGTGAAATAATGGATTGGGCAACTATACTGTCCGATAAGTTAGCAACCGCAGTTCTTGATTTTAGAACCAAGTCCCGCGTCACTGAAAGACTCATTCCCCCATTCTACTATAGCGCTTATATGCTAGATATCCTGTGTTTCAAATCTGAATTTCCTGCGCTTGGATGGAGGTGGACGTCGCAAGACCCCACACCCATTCACATATATCATCAAAAGTTGTGGAAAACCCACTATAAGCACCATTTATACCAAATCTGCAACGGCTTCATGTTGCCCATTCATCATTCTATTTTTAATAAGCCTGCCCCTAAGATTTCCTACCAAGCAGGGATTGATTTAACATCCATAGGAAGTTGGTTCGGGGAGGAAAAGTTCACTTATATCTGAATTTTTGGCAGTCAAGCCAAACCTCACGTTCTTCCTTTGTACATACCTGATAAACTGCTGGCCAGGGAGATAGGCTATCAGATTAACTCTGATGGAGTTACACAAACTCTAAAGAAGAATAAGAAGCAGGTCTGGCCCTCTTTTCCTTTGAGATGTGGTATCTACACTATACATGATTTCAAACATGCAGAGAAAGAAGCTGAAAAAATAAAGGCATTAACTCTGGCAACTCTCCCTAGTAGGCGATTTGATCCACGCAAAGTCGCCTATAATGCACTCGAACAAGCCAAATTGACCAAGTTCGAGCATAAAGAAGATAGGTTCGAGGACTTGTTCTCATCGGCCAAGTCAATGTATCAAGTTAAATCGCTCGCTATAATTGAATACAAAGACGAAGGATTAGTTGAATTCAACAGACTTATAGAGCAGAGGATGCAAACTCTGCCTCTAGATCTGCTAGCGACGACTCCAAAAACAAAATCAAGAGAGCCTGAGCAGCGACTTGTTAAAGAACCTCTTGTTACATCAAAGTAACAGGAAGAAGTGCATGAGAAAAGACAAGAGGAGACCCAGGCGAAAGAGCAAGACCAAAGCGATTTAAATGTAAATGAAAATACTCAGATTGATCCGAAATTTCTCCAGGAATGGCAGCAATTCAATTCAATTATCGGCAATCTTGAATGCTCTAAAGATGACGAGACATCAAAAGAGGTCAATACATAGGAGGCAACTTCAAAGCAGGTTTTAGGTGAAACCAATGACCCACCCTAGTCAAAAGAAGTGGAAATAATCCCAAAGGATCCTTCCGACCAGGTTATTTTGCAGATTGAAGAGATTCCTCCCTTAGACGTCTTCTATAGCCCAAGACATAAAGTTGTGGTGAAACGACAGAGGAAGAGGAGAAGGAATGATCAACCTTCCTTATTCCCAGAACAAACAGTGACAGGCAATGTGCTTTGGAAAGAGGAATTTGATCCCTCTGATGATTTAACTAAACTATCACAATATGCTGGAGCCTATTCGGCGGCAACAATAGACAAGGCATCAGAGGTGAGTAGTTTATTGAAGACAAAAGACCAGGACATCTTTTCTCTACAAGCGCAACTATCGGAAGCACAACAAAAGGCCGAGAAGGCAGAACAACAATTGGTAGTACAACAACAAATAAATAATCAATTGACTAAACAATTGCAGGAAGGAAAACAGAGAATTGATGACAGCGCAGTTCAAAAGCAGAAGTAACTATCTGAGGCATTGGCGCAACTAAGAGCATCAAATGAACAAATGTTGAAGTCCAAAGATGAGCAGATTGCTCAATTATCAGCCCAGCTAGAGCAAACGAAGAAGCTTCCACAGATAAATGAATTCAAAGTAGAGGCATTTTAGATAAACAAGGGATTGGTAAATCAGATGAAGCTTTTATGTCAGCAAATCGCCCAGGCGGAACCATTATGTGGTTTAACCACATCAATAAGTGAGAAAGTGGAAAAGGCTAGAACAGACTTGGATCAAGCCGAAGAAACATTGACTAATTTTCTTGAATGGCAAGATACCGATCAGGGATAGGCGTCTAATTTACCAAGGATTCTAGAATCACATAAAGAAATATTATTTACAGAATGGAAGTCTCAGTTAATGAAGGCAAAAAGAGTAATATCAAGATGCAAAATAACCACTAGTAATTTGGTTGAATTGGTTAATAATGCTCTTTACTTGTCTAACATGATTTCTCAATGTACTCCAGGCAAATTAACAGCAGCGAAAATATTGGAGCAGTCATATTACCCGGAGCTAGAGAAAAATGGAAGGTTAATCGCAGGAATTAATAGTTTGACATGGGATGCCTATTGGTTCTTTTTGGTCAAGCCGCATAGCCATAGAGCCGCCCTCAAATGGCTTACAGATGCGATTGGGTATATTATTCCCGATATTCAGGATGCCATCTGTGCCGCCCAACTCAATTCTCGCCTCGACAGACCACCCGAAGTGGAACCAATGCTTGCGATAAGTCAGCTCAGGTTTAAAGGCAAACAACGTGAATGATTATTCATCCTGCCGACTGCCAGATCGCTGGAAAGGAGATAGTTATCATCAATTGATACCAATTAAGTAGGATTTTAGTTTCATATATATTTAGTTTAGTGTAGTATTTATAGACCCTTTCATGCATTTAGAAAGGGTCGTAAAGTTTTGTATATGAATTAAACCCTGAAGTTGCACTATTGTACTTCAGGGATATTCTTTTATAAAACTGGACCAATCATTCTGATTTTGATAAGGAAGCTTTTATGCAAATGTGCACTATTGTCTTTGTTTGAAAGTATTTCTGCATTGAAGGAAGAATTTCAAATAGCGATTGATATTGGGATTGATTAGCAGCTCATATGGTACTATTATCTATGTCTGAACTCATTCTTTTTATATGAATTGTCATTTGATCGCTCTTGCTATTATCAGATATATATATGTGTTTTAACAACATTCTTTATTCATTCCACTATTGGCTGTTTATAGTATGCTTCTCTTCTAATCATGTATGTATCGATGATATAAATGATAAGTGCAACAATCTTATGTTAATCACTTTGTTTAACTATTTAAATGAAGTAATCATTGAATGAATAAATATCTATGTTTATTTGATAGAGTCATCTATATGCCTGTCAATAGACAAAGATCATCAAACGCTTCATTTCCAAAGAATAATTGTTCCCGGGATTAGTATTAGTTCTTTTATTTTGTTGATAGATTAAGTTATTTGCCTATCATTAGATTAAATAACCAATCACTCATCCACCCCTTTTATTCATTATTGGGAAAGTGGTCCCATTATATCTAGTCGGAGCCACCATCCCAAACGGAAAAGGAGCTGTATTAAGGTCTGGACCGGGTGGTTATCCCCTAATGTTGATACAACGATTTTTGGGGCATCAACAGTATGAAACCTCGATATTATGGTTATAGGTATATCCCTTATGACTTAATGTGATCCCTTAGTATTTATCTATAAGTATAATGGAAGAGGGATGTGGTGAGTAATATTCAATATGAAGGTGACATTACTAAAAAATTGAGATCTAATCCATTTAAATATGTTACCCTTTAAACGTAATTTACAAACCGAATCTTTTAATGTGTTTAAAAATCTTGTTAATAGAGTGTAGAGCCTCTAACTTACACCTCATCATCCACTATTACCTACTGTTTTTCATCACTTGCCTCTCTCTTTTGCCTCATTTTCAATGTAAAACCACCCAGATCATTACATTAGATGTCATTAAGCATGATCAAGTGAGCTTTGCTAATGTGTGACTTTTTTGTTTAGACTTTGACATATTTACAGGCATTCCGCAGCCCTCTGCCGATTCCGCAGCCATCTGCTGATTCCGCAGCCATCTGGTGATTCCGCAGCCTTTTTATTAATCTCAAGGTTCCACGTGTCATTTTGCCAAATG